>JAOXNJ010115462.1:0-21700 GCA_028566655.1 Metis holothuriae
ATATTTAGCATAAAGCCTTAAGAAAGGAGGTGTTGCCAGCTTCGCATTGTTTCGGCCGCTTCTCAAGCCGTTTTTGCTGGCAACACCTCGCGTCGGCCACGTAAACAAAAACAACAACAATCGGCGACAATTTGGTATCTCGCCAAACTTTGCGTCCTCCGTGATCGATGGACGTGAAGGCGTTCTCGGCGTCGACGTTCGACGCGTCTTCGTGGATCGGCAGCGCGTTGGCGCAGCTGCCGGCCGACGCGGACCGCGAGCAGTACATCTCGTCGCTGGTGCTCAAGTTGCAGTTGTTGATCAGCAAGCTGAACCACTCGTTGGAGGACCAGAGCGTCACCATCTGCAACAACGTGGCCAGAGTGGCCAGAGACTGCGAGCAACTGCAGCAGCAAATCGACCTTATCCGAGCCAAGATGGATGCCACCAGGTCAAAAAATCACTTCGAAGTTTGGGCACTTTTTATCTCAATTCTTGTTTTGATGTCAATCAATAGGGATCAGATGTCGAGGGTGACTGGCAAGAGCGACGCCTCCATGTCGGAGCTGGTGCGTCTGGATGCCCTCAAGATTCGCCTGAAATCGTTGAGCAAAGCGCTGAGGGAGGCCGAGAATTGGACAGTTCTCTGTACCGACATTGAGCAGGCCATCGAGAACAACGACATTGATGTGGCTACACAGAGACTCAGAGCCATTCAGAATTCGCTCAAGATCCTCACCCATGTGCCGGACTTCCAGGAGAAGGTGAAAAAGCATCTCAATGCAAATGAATGTATAAGTAATTAGAATGTCAAATTTCATGTAGATGGCGCACGTGGAGACCTTGAAGACTAAATTGGAGACTTTGGCCAGTCCCCAAGTTCTGTATGCCTTCACTGAGGGCGACGCCGAAAAAGCCAAGCATTTCGTCCAAGTATTTGATGCCATTGGTCGAGGTGATCAGTTGATGCAATACTACAACAAGTGCATTTCTGCCAGAGCCATCAAAATGTGGAGTGCTGCCGTCAATGATCATCAGAATGAGTCCGTGCTGCACTTCTTTAACATGTTCTTTGACAGCATGATCGAGTTGTTGGTGGAACAGAGGAAGTGGTTTTGCTCCGTGTTTGGTGAAGATAATGTGGATGGCAATATGTTGACCATATTGCTACAAGTCCATGGAGCACTGGACCCAAAGCCCAGCTTTTGTCTAGAGGCCAGTCTAAAGTTGCGAGATGACAAGCTATCCTTCTTGATTTCCATCAAGAGGAGCATAGAGCAATATATATCAAACTTGAGACAAAATTTGTCTTCAGGTGATTTAGTATTGAAAACAAATGAGTTATTTTCTTTATCACAATTTTACAACTGTCTCCTCAAAATATTGCTTAGGTGTGGAGCCAAATGAACAAGGTCTGCTTCGCCAGTTACTGCAAACACTCTATCTTCCTCTCAAGTCTCATATTACCAAACACTATGAGGAACTTGAAACAAGCTTGTTAAACAATGAGATTGGAAATGCCGTCACCAGCAGTAAAGACATCATTGATGAATTGAGGAACATTGGCAATGCCATTCCTAAAGTAATGAACAGCCTCAGAGATGCTGCCCAAAGATGCTGCGATTTAACTGAAGGTATGTAGAAAGGTCCTTTCTTTACACATTTTTTAACTCTCTCATTTGTTTAAAGGGTGCGGATTTCCCAGCTTAAAACGCATCATGTCTGTCTGCCTCGCAGCATTTCTCTCTAAATTGAGTGCGCTTATGCGACGATTGGAGCGCAGAAAGTCTACCTCTCAAAGCTGGATAATTTTCCAGCAGTCGCTTAATCTTAATCAACACTCAGGAGAAATTCTCTTGCAGTTGGAAAAGCTAGACATCGATCTAAGCGTGATGTTCTTAGAGCAAACCAAAGCCTTTCTTGGAGCAAATACTACTGATTCCCAGTTTGACAAGTTTCATCTCTACCTTGTTGAGACCAGCACCTTGCATGAACTGGAAATGTTCTACGTTGCTATCAGAGATGGTACTGCCATATTTTTTCCTCCATACAAACTCAGATAGTAACCCATTATCCAAGACAATCTTGAAGGTGCTCAATCTTAACTTGTTAAATTTTCTATTTTTCAATAGGCCAAGACTACCCATTTGTTTTGGAGTCTTTGTTGAGCGTGCGCAAACTTTGCTCAGAGCTTCAGAGTTCAACCTTCTCTATTCTCTTTAACTCCATCGAGACTGAATTGAAGCTTGTGGCAGACTCTGATCTGTGGGAAGTGGGCAACGTGGAGTTACCTGAAGGCAGCTTTAGCCCTCATGAATATATCACCAAAGTTGGTCAATTTCTCATGACCGTGCCACAACATTTGGAGCCATTCTTGACTGAGGATTGCGCTGGACTCGTCAGGGCTTTGCAGGTATCACACCACCTCAAATTAATTATATACGCATAGAATTCTGACCTGGTTATTTTGAAATAGGAGCGCGTATTTCCTTATTCGTCGGGCGTTACGGAGGCAGAAGAGGCAAATGCAGTCGACTTCATTCTCTCTTGCATGGCCAGGGCCACAGCCGATGTCTACCAAAAGTCCATATTGAAGATAACCGCACTCTCTCATAATGCTACAAAGCAACTTGCAACCGACTTGAATTACTTGGGAGACATTCTGGAGGATTTGGGTCATCCTCTTCCCGACACACTGATGGCTATCCTCTTCTTGTTGAGGATTTCTTACGCAGACTTGAACAATGCTGAGCTCCTCAAATCGGCCAAGGAGCTCAGCAAGTGCCCCCATAAGGTTATCGTGGAAATACAGGCAATGAGAAAGGCTTAATTTAAGGAAACAAATAAGTGTGGCATTGGTTTGTGTGTCCTTTTTCTGATTTTCTCATTTCCTCAATTCTCTCCAGTTCTGGAATTATTACATGGCCTATCAGAAAGGGTTTCAAAAGTGATCGTCATGGAATCTTCTATTGCATACCTAGAAACCTGACATTTTGCAAATCAATGCCTTGAAAGTGATACCATTTTTATATAAAGTGTATCTTTCTGTTGTGCCCTTTAAGAGTTAGTGTGTAGTGTCAGTGAGATGCTGTGTTTCATTGTGAATTAAACAAAAAAATCTTCCAAGGCTTTCAATGAGTGTTGTTAATTATTACCGTTCGTGATACTTTCAGAGTATATTCTATTGTGACATTTCTGCTACTTTCAAATTAATTGCTCCTTCTGAAAAAAATATGGTTCCCACAGGAAGACGGCATCACTGAAACAAATACTCAATGCTGTCGGTAGTCGTGCTCGAACACCGCCTCATTCACTTTAGCGCCCAAGACATGGTTGAAAAAGTACAATTTGTTTATTTCTTGTACAATAAAAAGCGTCTTCTTACAAAACTAGAGGGTCTGCAATTGCACAGATCTGATGATTGCAGGCAAAGACATTGCAACTTGAGTTGATTGCAGGCAACTCAATCCGTAAGGACAGACGGATCTTTCAATTGTATGTAGAGCAAATTTCAGATTGCGAAAAGTTTTCAATTACACAAGCATTTTAACCCATTCGAAAAAGTTTGTTTGTTTTTTTTGTTTTGTGGCATGATGGCAGAAAATGTAAACAATTCATCGAGTGCTTCTGCTGATGCTAGAAAGCACAACGAAATAGAAATAAAGCAAGATTTAATAGGAGAACACAGTTTAGTAAAGTCAATGAAGAGCACATTGAATTGATGCCATACCATAAAAAAAGAGAACGGAATCAAGGTTGCAGAGAACATAATATTGCTTTTGGGATTTAGCTTGACAATTTCCAATGTTAGAAGGAGGTTTGAACGAGCTGAAATTCGGCGATTCTGCCAGATCTTTTCTAATAGCAAGCTGTGTTTAATAGTATTCTAATAGCTATGTAGTTTAGCTTGTACTTTCTTTGATTATACATACCGAGATAATTTGACTAACTGAGCAATCATTCAATTTTTGCTTGTCTTTTTCTCCTTCAATTTATCACTACTACTTAAAGAAAGCACAGTACTGTTCTAATTCCTACATAAAGTGCTTTTGGTAGCATATGTACTTAAGAGTGCGTTTTTGACCTAGCTACGTTGCTAGTCCAAACATGGTCGAAAGTGGTTAAATTTTAATGCAAAAAGCTTCTAATTGACGTCAAGCGTCTCTTTCTGCTCAATGAGGAGTATGTCTAAATGTCATTGCAGTATGTCTTCTTGAAAAAAGCCGGACACTTTGAAAGTGACAGCCAGCTACAGTGGCCCAAAAACAACATTTGTCACCTGCAGCCATAAATATGTAGTGACAGCTATTCTTTAAGTCAGTTTGTAGCTTGTCAAGTTGTTTTTTTTCTGTTTTGTCTCTTGTTTTCTGGTCGATCTGACAATCAAAACGCCTACTACATAGGTCACGAGGCCCAAACAAGCCATTTATCCTTGTCATAAAATATTAACGACGTCATTGCTTGATGAAAAATTTAACAAAGTGCTTTGATAAATCAGGTAAACTAATAATAGACAAATGAACCAAAAAAATCTATATGAAATCAGTCAATTTTGGACTCCAGATCAAGCTACATCATGCTGATTGCCTTGCTCAAATTTCCCTTATTTTCTCTAATTCTGCTACAGTTGACAGCAAGGTCCTGGCAGCAGCAAACATCATCCTCAAGGATGAAGAAGGAGGTCAGCGTTCCCATGAATCTGCTGGAACCTTATGTAGGCAGAAGATTCACTGTGAGGTCATTGTTGGAGTGCACTGCAAAGGGTCAGGTTGGAGAAGGCAACTTTGTGTTAATGACAAGTAATGAGTGCATTATGGGAACCATCACAGAGCCCATTGTGGTCAGCTCAATAATATCACCTGGCAATCCTACTTTTTGGCTGGACACAAGTATGATCATTATATGTGTTAATCACTCAAATTGACCATAATAAAGTTAAAATGTTTTTTTATGAAAATTTTGGAAAAAAAAAATTGTATAAAACCAAGTCAAAATTTTTGTTTAGGGTCCTCTGATATGGTCGTAGTGCGGGACTTTATCCATGTCTCTAGTAGATTGCAGCTTGGCAGTATTCTTGCCAACTCGGTGTACTTCATCCACGAGGAAATGACCTCGGACAACATGTGTGCAGCCAAGTGCACAGGGATTAACAGAAATGTGTGCGATTACTTCGTTAGATTCGGCACTGACTGTTATGTGGGAACTTTTTCGATCCGAGGAAGTCCAAGCGATCCAATGCCCTCTGAAATTGGCAGCATCAACATTGCAAAAGGTGTACAAAAAAAACTGCAATAAAAATAGTCTTTTAATTGTTTTTTTAACATTTCTTTTAGAGAGTCTGATTGCCTTGTTGGAGGAGGAGGAGCAAGCCACTCAGAGACCAATGAAAGCTCCCTTTGATTCATACAACAAGTTTCTGTACAGTTCACCACCCATTGATGGAAACAATGCCTCATTGGAGTGTCAGGCTCTCTGCATCATTGATGATGTCACACCCTGTCACTTTGCAGTGCTGGATGACAACGACCAAGGCTGTCACCTGGGGAGCTTCTTGGTCTTGGATCAAGACATTCAGGCAGTCTCCAGCTCCATTGTCATGCTCATGAGTGAGAATTTCAATGAAATTTCAGTAAAAAATTCAATTTTTTGATTCAATTGATAAATTAATGTGTTTGTTACAGATCGAGTGAATGCCATCATCGAGACTGTGGACAGTGTGAACCATTTTCCCTTCCTTGGCACGACTTCACACCGGTTTGATGTCCCCCCTGCCAACAGCACTGAGGAGTGCTTTGTGCACTGCATGCTCAACAATCAGTTGTGCGACTTCAGCCTTTTCTGGGACCCTCTCAATTGCTACTTCGGCAGTCTTGAGAGCATCCAAGACACGTTTTTGGTGCTCAGTCAGATCGAAGGCACTCAACCAGCAATTCTTAGCCCTGGTAACTTCAACTTCTCTAATAATTTCTCTTTACATTTTGTCTTTAATGCTTGTTAAGTGATAAATCTGATTTTTCAAGCTCGAATGGCGGCCAAGTTTGAAATTCTGGCCAATGCGCTCTACATGCGCGTGTGGGTGACCAACTTGGCCTGGAGCGTGAGAGTGACAGAGTACTTTGGCCTGGTGGACGAGTCCCTTTGTTTGGTGTTGTGCCACTTGCGCTACAGGTGCGACTTCTTTGTCATGGTCCATGACACTTGCTACTTGGGCAACACGGACGTCGTCAGGGGTGCCGAAGTCCTTAACCACTTCCCAGAGCCCGCAAATGAGCCAAGAATCATCTACTACTTCTTCAGTTAGAAACTTACTTTTTACATCCATTCTCGTCATTTCATTGAGAATTTAGTGCTTTTTTACCTAAAATTCAACTAATACTTTTGTCTCTACTTGTGTTTTACTTAAAGAGGGGAGGGATCAGAGTAACTATCGACAGAGCCCAGTGCCTGATTGGCGTCGTCGCATCTACAGAAGTGTTGATATGTCCGTGGCCACTGCAGAGCCGAATTTCCATCCTCAATTCTATTGTGAAGCCCTTTGTGCCCTCGATTTGGCTTCATGCTATATTTATGTTGTGGACGAAATGGGTCAGACTTGTCACTTGGGCGCCTATCACGTCGACACAGGCAAACCTGGCGGCTTTGCCACTGATACCGTCTTCACCAAGATGAGTAGGAAAAGTGCAATTTTAGTTTTTTTTTTTTTTTTTTTCTCAAAAAGACGTAATTAAGCTCGATTTTGATCACTAGGCAATATGATGGTGACTCACGGTGGCCGCTTCATGAATGACAACAACGACCTCAGCAGAAGCCACGAGTTTGGTCACGTCATCACAGAGGGCAAAAAACAATGTGGCCACACGGGTCTGATTGGCGGACCTCCTGGTTTCAGTGGCACTCAGCAACCCAAGGATCATTCTATGGCCTATGCACACCCATTCCTAGTCATGTGTGCAGAAACCACCACTCCATTCATCAATTGTAGACATATTTTCCTAATAAAAATGACTCGAAACTTCGATTTCTCTCAAGTTTTTGTTTGTTTCCATTGTAATAGATGCCTGCCACAAGATGGACATGACGGCGGACGTGCGCTATTGGCAGCGGATCCCGGATCCGCCGGTCAACCGCAACATGCACGTGATGCTGGGCCACGACAACTACGTGTACATGATCGGCGGCAGAGATTATCAGAGTCCGTTATGCGGCAATCTGAGAGGAATTGATCGCTTCAACGTCCTCAACGACATCTGGGAGGAGTCCGTGGCCACGTTGCCCAAAGGGGCCGCTGCCTTCTGCGCCGTCAAGTCGGAAGCAACGCAAAAGTTCTTCATGTTTCTCGGAGGCTCAAGGTAAAAGCTAGGCCTTAATCTCGTTATTTAAAGACACATTTCCCTTTAAACCTAGGTAATTCGATTATTAAGTGCAAAATGGAACTGTACTTGTTGAGAATAGTTGCCTTACGACGGTTGGCGGCAACCGGCCCGTTCTGCGCATCTATGACCCTTCTACCGGCAGCTGGGAAAAGGGACCGGGGGTGCTCTCCTGTATGTGCTTTTTTTTTTACTTTTTTTTTAAAAAAAGGTCAAAATGACTGGGAATTATGAAGAAATCCAAAAAATATGAACAAAACATTTCTTCATTTGTGTTCCAATTAGCCGATGAGGGTAGAGCAGGCATGGCTTGCGGCCTCTACTACACTCCTCAGAACGAAGAGCACTTTGTGGTGATGTCCGGTGTCACTGCGGATCCCTTTGGCAGCCATATTTACGGTGTTCACTCCATAAACACCGCAACAGCAGATCGTTGGGAAAGTTACCCCGACCTGCCACTGGATGTCGCAGCCGAATTTAGAAGTCCTGAGGGTCTAATCTCTCTTACTCGTCGAGATGTCGTCTTTGTGACCAAGGACAACCGAATTATGCACATGGACTTCCCCGACAGAACCTTCAGCACGTCTCCCTTCGATATCTACCTCGAACCCAGAGTAATCAAGTTCACCTATTAAAACACTCAACTTTTGTCTCTATCAAATATTTCCCGCAGATTTCAGCGGCCCAAGTGAGCTTACCACTCAATATCATGCCCACCTGCATCCCTATGACAGCTGTCTGGACGATGGTGGTGTTCCACGATTCTCATATGGGCAGCTTCATTCAGTCGGTGAAAGAGCCCACTTTCCATGGTCGAATCGATGTCAGAGGATTGAGTTTGATCGACAAATTGAGGTAAAAGATCCCAAACCAGCTTTTGATAATCTACGTCTTAAGAGTTCCATGAATGCAGATGTGCTGATGGCACTTATCACTTTCGGCTGGTCTGGCCTCGTCTGGGCCACATGAACGAGTGGGTTCAGAGCAGCAGTCCGTTGGAGGCGTCGATCGCGAACTACGCGCCCATCGCCGTGCGCTTCTCCAGGGACTTTGGCGGCCTGTGTCGCGGCCCGACCACGGGAGATTACCGCAGTCTGATGGTGGGCCTGCCCGGCGGCTTCAGCTACGCCGTGGGCGCCGCTCAGGCGTTGCCGGGGAACCTAAACCAGTTCTTCGGGCCCTCCGGAGACTTCGGCATCATCAGAGTCAACTACGTCCACTTGTACATCAAGAACCAGTGCTAGATTTCAAATCTTAGGCAACATTCAAAAGAAGGACTTCTTCTTAAACCATATGCAATATGGAATATGGAAATCTACGAGTATTTGGATTAATGCGACTTCTACATAGTCCATCGACTACATAGGTAGTTCTGAGACTTCTGACTTCTAAACAATACTTTACATTTGGAACTCTTGTATTTATGGCAATACCTATTTGAATTGATAGGCAACCCTTTTCTCTATCTCAGAGACTGATGCATTTGCTGAATCTCTTTTATTTGCATAAATTGATTGTGCATTTCTACGATATTTTGTTCGGATCGGATTAATTGTGCATCGCAAAAATTGCTCTAAGTTGCTGTAAACTCTCTGAGCAAATTGGTGTAAGTACATATGTTTGATTTGTTTGAAGATCGACAATCATTGAAAATTTTTATTTAAGTGCTATATTTCGAAACAGAATTGCTTATGTGTGAATTTCATTTGTGCTTTTTTTTTCATTGCTACTCGAAAAAGCGAAATTAGCTCTTTTTCTCCTACTACATATATGTTTGGCTCGGGCTTCTGAAAATTGCATGAAAAAATGAATCAGAATGTTCCCAAAACCTTTTGTGTCATTTCGTGTGCTTCACTCGATTGACAAAGTGAGTAATTTAGCTTCACAGACATTGTTAAAAACAGAGAGGTGAAAAATAAATACAAAAAGACATTTTTAGTAATAAAGGACTGTGGTAAATAAAGGAGAGAAGGTTGACAGGTTGTCAAAGAAATTAAAGGTTGTCAAAGTTGTTTTTGTGTGTCTATTTATTGTCAAGCGTTGGCATTGTTGACATGAGGACTCCTGTCTTCTAGTCCAGTTCCTTGAAAGCATATAAACCATCAACATGAGGAACCCAGTCAAAAAATCTTTTCTTTTCTTAATTCTGCTTTATTTGGTGCAGAAATCCTCACAACAGGCAACATCATCAGCTACAATGAAACAGGATACTCGCTTGCCCAAGAAACTAGTTGATCCTTATATACGGACCCAATATGCAGTTCGGTCACTCTTGGAGTGCACTGCAAAGGCTCAGGTCAGGGATGGGAACTTTGCATTCATGAGAGATAATGAGTGCATTATGGGCACCATTACAGAACACATTGTGATCAGCTCGGACGCACCAAATGGCAATGACGAAGTCACACTATGGCTAGACAAAAGTAAGTTGTAGCGGGTTTTATGGTTATTTTGATCTTTTTTTTTCTTGTATTTTTGAGGGGCAATTGCAACAAAGAACCAAAATTTTGGGTTCAATCAATGAGTGGAACAAATGCTTGCTAACAAAAAAATATGGCTTATGTTTTTGCAGGTGCACTTGATCTGATAATAGAGAGAGACTTCATCCGTGTATCAAGCCAAGTATTTACTGATGGTTTTTTGGCTGGTACATTGTACGAGATTGTGACTGACATTGCCTCAGAGGAATTGTGTGCTGCCAAATGCCATGGGGTCGATGGAAATGTCTGCGACCTCTTTGTTCAATTCAGCACAGACTGCTACTTGGGGACTATTTCTGCCCCTGTCACAGCAAATATGGTGCCCCCTGCAGGCCTTGGCAGCATCAATGTTGAAATAGGTGTGTAGTTCTGTTATACAAATGATGAGATTGTTTTACATTTTATTTCATTCCATTTCAGGGAGACTGAAAGAACTCTTGCAAAATTACCAGGCCACTTTGAGACCCCTGTTCCCTCCATTCTCAGCTTATAACAAGCTCCTCTATGACTCACCGCCAACAGACAGAAATAATGCCTCACTGGAGTGTCAGGCTCTCTGTATAATTGACGATATCACACCCTGTCACTTTGTAGTGCTAGATGACAATGACCAAGGCTGTCACCTGGGGAGCTTCTTGGTCTTGGATCAAGACATTCAGGCGGTCTCCAGCTCCATTGTCATCCTCATGAGTGAGTATTTCAATGAAATTTCAGTGAAAAAATGATTTTTTGACTCAATTGATATAATAATGTGTTTGTTACAGATCGAGTGAATGCCATCATCAAGACCGTGGACAGTGTGAACCATTTTTCCTTCCTTGCCACGACTTCACACCGGTTTGATGTTCCCCCTGCCAACAGCACTGAGGAGTGCTTTGTGCTCTGCATGCTCAACAATCAGTTGTGCGACTTCAGCCTTTTCTGGGACCCTCTAAATTGCTACTTTGGCAGTCTTGAGAGCATCCAAGACACGTTTTTGGTGCTCAGTCAGATCAAAGGCACTCAACCAGCCATTCTTAGCCCTGGTAACTTCAACTTCTCTAATAATTTCTCTTTACATTTTGTCTTAAATGCTTGTTAAGTGATAAATCTGATTTATCAAGCTCGAATGGCGGCCAAGTTCAAAATTCTGGCCAATGCGCTCTATATGCGCATGTGGGTGACCAACTTGGCCTGGAGCGTGAGAGTGACAGAGTACTTTGGCCTGGTGGACGAGTCCCTTTGTTTGGTGTTGTGCCACTTGCGCTACAGGTGCGACTTCTTTGTCATGGTCCATGACACTTGCTACTTGGGCAACACGGACGTCGTCAGGGGTGCCGAAGTCCTTAACCACTTCCCAGAGCCCGCAAATGAGCCAAGAATCATCTACTACTTCTTCAGTTAGAAACTTACTTTTTACATCCATTCTCGTCATTTCATTGAGAATTTAGTGCTTTTTTACCTAAAATTCAACTAATACTTTTGTCTCTACTTGTGTTTTACTTAAAGAGGGGAGGGATCAGAGTAACTATCGACAGAGCCCAGTGCCTGATTGGCGTCGTCGCATCTACAGAAGTGTTGATATGTCCGTGGCCACTGCAGAGCCGAATTTCCATCCTCAATTCTATTGTGAAGCCCTTTGTGCCCTCGATTTGGCTTCATGCTATATTTATGTTGTGGACGAAATGGGTCAGACTTGTCACTTGGGCGCCTATCACGTCGACACAGGCAAACCTGGCGGCTTTGCCACTGATGCCGTCTACACCAAGATGAGTAGGAAAAGCGCAATTTTAGTGGTTTTTTCTCCAAAAGACGTAATTAAGATCGCTTTTGATACTAGGCAATATGATGGTGACACACGGTGGTCGCTTCATAAATGACAACAACAACCTCAAGAGAAGCTACGAAATAGGTTCCATCATCACGGAGGGCAAAAAACAATGTGGCCACACGGGTCTGAGAATAGGTCCTCCTGGTTTCAGTGGCACTGAGCAACCCAAGGATCATTCCATGGCATATGCACACCCTTTCTTGGTTCTTTGTGCCCTGACAAACGCTCCAACCATTAAATGTAAAGATAATTTCTTTAATTGCAAAAGCAGGGCATAATACAACATGATGCCAATTTAACACTAGTTGTTTAATTGCTTCTACCATTTTCTTTGCAGTTGAGTGCAGTAAAATGGACATGACTGCTGATATACGGATGTGGCAGCCAATTCCTCTTCCACCAATTGCCCGCACTAAATATGTAATGTTGGCTCATGGGGACTACATCTACATGATTGGTGGCACCAACGATTGTGGTGGACCGTGTGGGAACATCGATGAAATTGATCGCTTCAATGTAATCACTGATACTTGGGAGCCTGCAATAGCCAAGATTCCCCAAGCTTCAATGGAGTTTTGTGCCGTGAAGGCACAGAACAAGTTCTTCTTGGTGCTTGGAGGAGTTAGGCAAGTATTTTTTCTCATAAATTACCCTAGTTGAACAGATCCGACTTTTAGCATTTTGTTGATCAGATGCACATCCACTACCATGCCTACTCTCCGCATCTACGACCCTCAGGAAAACAAGTGGGGGGAAGGACCCGCCATATTCACCAGTAAGAACATAGCATCTATTTTTAGCAGTAGCTTTGAACAAATATTGGCTCCAATTCCCTCCCCCATTTAATGCATTAGCTCCAACTGTCCCAATTAGATTCATTTTCAGCTTATTTAACAAAGCAATTCATTCGTAATTTTATCTGATCTTAGCTGTGGGAAGAGCAGGCATGGCATGCGGTGTGTACCACACTCCCAATGATGAGGAGTGGCTATTGGTTGTGTCTGGAGTCTCTGCAAACCCCTATGGCACTCCAAGTTATGAAGTGAACTACATTGACCTTGCTGCCCTGGACCAATGGAGGAATCTTCCCAACCTGCCAGGTGATGTTGAGGCTGATATGAGGAGTCCTGAGAGCCTCATCTCCCTGACTCGTCGAGATGTTGTTTTCTTCACAAAAGACAACAGAAGGATGCACATGGACTTCCCCGACAGGACCTTCAGCACCTCCCTCTTTGATTCTGAAGTCGATCCTCGAGTAAACCGCACCCCACATGCTCTGAATTTCAACTTTCATTATTAGAATTGGCACACTTCTCACTTTTTTGGAATGATCATTACAATTAATTAATTTGTATTTATGCTTGATAGTTGTCAGCAGCCCAGGTGAGCATGCCCTTGCATCTCATTCCCATCTGCATCCCTCGAACGGCTGTGTGGGAAATGCTAGTATGCCACCTATCATCCGGCGGCCATTTCATTCACTCCATAAATGACCCACGAATTCCTTTATATGTTATAATTAGAATGGGAATGCTGGATCAGAGCAGGTAATTAAGTCACTTTTGGTTTCAACCCGATTCAATCCTCAATTGACTTTGATTGCCTTATAGATGTGCAGATGGGTCCTATCACCTGCGTCTCATCTGGCCTCGTCTGGGTCACATGAATGAGTGGATTCAGACCCGTAGTCCCTTGGACGATGTCATGTCTGCAGCCGAGAGAGGTTACAAACCCATTTCAGTGCGATTCCCTTTGCAATTTGAAGGGCTCAATGCAGGTCCTACTACAGGACCATTCAAGGCACTGATGGTGGGCAAAAGGGGCTCAGGAATCTACATGGTTGGGGCTGCTCAACCTATGGCAGGTGAAGACACAAGGTTTGCAGGACCTGTCAACACTCAGGGAGTTATTCCTGTATACTACATCCAACTTTTCATCAAGACTCAGTGCTGAATTTTTAAAAAAAAAATCTTTCATCTCTGGCAGTGCTGAATTTTTTAAAAATCTTTCATCTCTGCTTTTATCTCCACTTTTCATCTGCATTCTAGTACACTTATTTGAACCATTTGTCAATTTTCTTTGTGAATTCAATGCAATCGGTAAGATCAGGGTTGTGGCGCCAATCAATTTTAGTGGCACCGGCACCGGCATCAAGGACATAAGGCCTGGAAGTTTGAACCAGTTTCTACTGAAGTTGGGATAGGTTAGATTCAGTTTACAAAGTCACCTTTTGAACGACTTTAAAGGGCGCAAGAGAGCATAGAAACATTTTTAGATAGATTTTAGTAAGTTCAAAAGGAAATTTTGAGTTTAAAACACTTTGAGCAGTTTGAAACACTTTGAAATTTAAGGGATGACAAAAAGTGCTCTGGTTCCCATATTTGGCCAGCCATAAATTACAAATTTTGCGGGCCTTTTCTAATTTTTTGATTCATGCATGTTAAAAAGTGTGTGTGTTTTCCCTCAAACCTACTCTTAAGTCTTAATCCATTTCAAGTGCACCTCATTATATAGAGCACCGAACGCAAAAAGTCAATAAAGCAATTAGATTGCAATTGGTCTCATATTCGTTCATGATCGTTTTCACAAGAGAATAGCGGGTTTATAGAGAGCTAGCTAGCAAGAGAGTTCATGAATGTCACATTATAGCGAAAACAAAGGACACAAGAAAGATTATTCACTTCATAATTACTGAAAAATCAAAGATTAAAATGGCTATCACCGATGCTCATACACGACGTTAGTATAAAAACTCAATCAATCAATGAAGAGCTTTATAAGTCCTGCATCGTCAAACTTTTGTTTTTATCACTTAAGTCCATCCTGTCCAGTCCATGACTCCATCACTGCGATCGATGCTCAAATTCTCGTCTAACATGTTTATCACAGCATTTTTGCGACTAAAGAGAGGAAGTCCTTCTGACGAACCACTTTTGTTTGCTACTTCTCTCATGAATTTCGTGCCCAATGTTGTAGACGTCTGTGTAGGGTCGCTCCTCCACTTGGGCCTCGTGCATCTCGTGGTGGTGCAGCACGTCGTAACAGGAGATCCCGGATAATTTGACGGGGGTGGGGGGCAACGAGGGCAATCTCAGAAGTCGTTGTGTCACGCCACTTCGTCGCAGATCGTGCAGAGATTCGGCTCTTTCATCGCTCGATCTTTCGTCGAGTCTCTTTTCGTCGCTCTCCTCTCGTCGAACCAACTTGTCGGGCGGCGTCAACCGCTCCTGCACTTGTCTCAAACTGATTTGTTGGAAGGGCAGACAGGATTTGTGACAGGCACAGGAACAGACGGAACGAATCTCCTCCAGGGAGCCAGCGCCTTCTGCTTGCCAGTGCAGAACCTCGCTCTGCTGCAGGATCACGTCGCCGTCTACACGCACGTGCTGAGCTGCTGCCTGTTTAAGGACAAAGAATGAAGAACATTATCCACGAATTTAGTAGTCATTAATTGATTGATTGGTTGATTGATTGATTGATTGATTGATTGTATTGATTGATTGGTGTTGGAGTGGGTGCTGAGTGTTCACCTGCATGGCCTGCTGCTCGTCCCTGCGCTCGTCCTTGGTGTTCATGGTCATGAACTTGAGCACCATGAGGTTGAGACTGGCGCCGATGATGGCGAAGCCGAACATGATGAAGAAGAGCGTGAAGGCCACGTACTCGGGCTTCGTCTGGAGCGCGTTGTCCTGCTGCAGCGCCACGTAGTCGCCGAACCCGATGGTCGTCAGCGTCACGAAGCAGTAGTAGATCGAGAGGAAGTAGCTCCAGCCTGAATCATAAAATCATAATCAAGTCATCATTGCTCCAAAACAATGAATATAATTGATATAGATGGATATTGGTCTTGATTACCCTCGTAATGCGAGAAGACGATGGCGCCGGCGGTGACTGCGACGACGCTGAGCAGAGTGACGACGCAGATCAGGTCTGTTTCCGTGGCTTCCGGCTGTCTGGTCTTCATGCCGCGTCTCACTCTGTTGATGATGATCGAGGAGAAGTGATTGAGACGCTCACCAATCGAGTTGAACATCACCAGACCCAGAGGGATGCCGATCATCGCGTAAACCATGGTGAACAACTTGCCCAGCTGCGTCTTTGGCGTAGAGTGCCCGTAGCCTTTCGATACAACAAAAAAATAAAATTTTAAATTAGCTAAATGAAAGTTCGAAATTTTTGCAAATAATAATAATATTCCTTACATTACTTGTACCTTAATAGTGGTCTAATATATTGAGGTGCCTTCAATGATTAATATGAGAATATTGCTCGTACAGTACATACATTTTAGCGTTATGTTATGACTGAGTAATGAGTCTTGAAGGCTTTCTTCTCCCTAGAGATCTGGCTGCTGGTTTCTATTTGTTTTGGGAGCAGAGAGCAAGAAGAAAAAGGTGTTTGATGACTCTAACAATATAATATGTTCTAGGATGCCTAATAGAATTTCTAGACCTATAAGTGTCTCTGGAAGAAGATGATGTAATGTAATGAACATCAGGTAATGAACATAGAGAAAAAAGAAAATCATAGTAATAAATAAAGAACAAATGATATACTCGTATATGAGGAGAAGTAGAGGTAAAGGATAACTTAGATAATATAAATAATCAATCAAAGAAGAGACAAAGGAAACCAAATTGCATTTCTAGCTAGGTAAAAAGTAAAAAAATGGTAACGAATAAGCACGACGACCGATGTAACCACTAACAAGAAACTAATATGATCAATCAATCAATCAATTTTTGTTACAACCCCAAAAAGAAGTGAACAATGGCCAACTAACGAGCATCTGAGACATGACAAAGAAGTTGTGTCCTTTCCTCCAAGTACGAGTTTCCTCTTTCTGCCT
Source organism: Metis holothuriae (assembly GCA_028566655.1). Taxonomy (NCBI): domain Eukaryota; kingdom Metazoa; phylum Arthropoda; class Copepoda; order Harpacticoida; family Metidae; genus Metis; species Metis holothuriae. The sequence goes on from JAOXNJ010115462.1 coordinate 16,489, forward strand.
CTTAGTACATTTTCCGTCATGATGGAGAAATGGAACGAGCCAAGCATGAAACGAATGTCTGGCTCATAAAAACACGTACGTACAAGCAAGTGTTGTGGCCTCATCTCCAACACAATCGGCTCCATTATATGTACAGCCTAAGAATTGGACTAGCGTGCAAGGAGCTACAGATATTAAAGTAAGAGATGAGCCCGACTTGGCAACTTGCCAGCAAACTGCGAAAGTGGGTCAAAGACAGCAATCAGGAAGTACATAGAGATCCAAGCATTTTATCATGTAATCATTCACATGAGGATGATTCGTTTAAATGAGTTGTATGTACCGATGGTGGTGAGGACGGTGGTGGCGTAGTAGAATGCTCCGGCGAACTGCCAGGGCTTGCCGGCCTTGTAGGGCTGCTGCAAATGGATCAGCTCCTCGAACACGTCGAAGTCCTCCTTGCTGATCGAGTACTTCGACAACACCTGACGCTCCAACACTGCAAGAACCAACAACATTCATCAAAATTGGATTTACTTACTTAATTGTCAGTGAAAGATGAGAAGGATAGGAAATAAGAAGGAAATGGAAATGGCAGCTAGAAACGACTTGGCTAAACCTTTTCCCTTTACATTTATGATTGTACTGTTTGTAATGAAGGATGTATGTAACTTCTCTAAGAAAGGAAGTTTCTTTCTGGCTTAATATGTACTCGGCTTTAGTAGCTCTCCGGCTTCCTTACTGCTTTTCTCCTTATTAGAAATGCCACAATACTCGTAGTACATTCCTTTTAATAAGAACTTATATAATCTTCAGTGCATATGTAATATAGTATAGTGTATAGAACTTGTTGTGGCGACTGAGGCGCTTGTCAATCTGTGTTTGGGGCCTCAGTGTGAGATGCGGAGGGACATCTCGGAATAACAACATTTGCGAGGACGTGCGCAAACTTGAGCAACTCATTGTCACTGTAGCACATGTTGTCGCAGTATGTACTGTTTCTCCTTGTTTTGCCAGCCGCAATGCCGTCATCACTCCGGATGTGTGCGCTTTGCACCACTCATGCTTGCCAGAACCTGCACCAAACAATGTTATTCCACAAACGTCATTTTTTTAAGCTACTGGAAATAACATCTACCTTGACTAATGTAAATTCATTGAAGGAAGATAAAGACCAAAATGTAAACTTTTATGATCTTTGAAGTCAAGGAAAGTCGTAGCTGTAGTAATGAGGGCTGCCTTTATTAATGTTGGCCTTAATTTGCAAATGGCAGTAATGAATGTAATGGGCAGTAAAGTATTATTACTGCCCATTACACTCATTACTGTTACATTAATGTTAAAAGTTTGCCATTTAGCTCCTTTGTGAAATGACATTGCTGCTGCATATAATGGACAATACTGCAGTGACATAATTAAGATGTTTTTAACAAGGGGCCATCTGCAACGTTTCTGCTGGCTCCAGCATCGACCTTACTCTCTATACTGATATTGTAAATCATTAAGTACCAATTGTCCCAAAACTTATAAAATTGTCATAGCAATAAAGATGAGTAATGCCTTAATATTGTTAAATATTGAGAGCATCAGTGGCCAAAATGTCCAGCTCACTTGGTCAGGATCCCAGAAGTGCATCGCGATCGTGTTTCAGCCCAATCTCCACGTAGTTCGTAGCTTTGTAGCACAAATGAGCTACTGCAATTCTGGCCACATGAAGTGCATTAGTGTCCTCTATTTAAAGTGCCTTGAATATAATGTTATTGTCATAATGTTCAGAAGTAAAGGTGCACTTTGCTAGCACCTTTGTTTAATCATGGGATATAGTGAGCCATCTCATTGTGCACCGTCATTGCTATTCCGAGGAGGAGGCTCAAATTTCGTCGCCAAGGAGCCTCAAAGAGACCAGACGAAATGGCCAAGACAGTCGAGGTGTGCTCAAAATCAAAGGATCCTTTCGGAAAAGAAGGCATTCTAGAAATTGGGTTGAAAGAGACTAAAATACTTTAGAGTTGAACACACCCTCTTACACTTCTCCTCAGATATTGAGGAGGCCAGTAAAGTCTTTGTGCCTAGTCGTCCTAATACGCCCTTTGAAGAGGTAATGGACTTTTTTGAGTATTGGAAGTAGTAGTACTTGTACACTAGCAAAAGTATAAGAAGTTGTGTTTAGTCGTTTAAATTCGAATAGTTGTTGGATCCGAAATGGACCCTTGCAACTGAATTGAGAAGATTCTCTGCATCCCATTAGATGGTCAGTATTGGTGAAGGATTAGGCTCCTTACACAGAATAAGGTTCTTTCAGCATTCTTTGAATAGTACATTTATGTGTCTGCAGCCAGAGAAATGCTTGGGAAGCACATCGATCTCCTGTCACGATCTGGAACAGGAACACACTACTGACCATCCAAGATTCCAACCATCTGGGAACCAACCCCAAACATGCAATAGTGGCCATACAATAAAGAGCTTTACCAAATAAAGTATTTTCTTTAGACACTTTTAATAGTACAATTTAATGTTTATACTCCTAGTTCTTTATAGTCCTAGTTCTTTGTACCATTTCTGCAGCTGCCTTCTTACTTCGCAGCTGTTTTTACAACTTTATGTTTGAGACTCGACTCCAAACACATTTCCTCCACTACTTAAGAAATAACTACTATAACTATAACTACTCTAAAGCACTTAGTATGTCGAAATGTACCTACTAATATAAATACTACTGAAAGTGCAGCAGCATTTTTGTTACTTTCAATATACTGTGTATGTATGTATGTATGTATGTATTTATCTCCAATGAGAAGGGAGCACCGAGGATGGCTGTGTATCTTTGTCTACTATCACTACTACAATTCCAGCTCTACTTAAGCCACTGTTCAGCACTTCTACTGTATTTCCTAGTAGATAAATAGTTGTATGGCTGTACTTGTGCTTTTGCTGCCAGGACTTTCGTTCTTGGAAGTGGTCCGATGAGTGATAACGTCTGGAATGAGCTCGAATGATGCTGGGCGTTGACCAGTGGAGCCATCTTATCCTTGCAGGTCCAGAAGAAAACATTGGAAGGCATGGAAGCAACCCTACTCAACAGCTCTGACTCTGATAGCTCCTCCCACTCAAACAACCTTCACTACTAAGTACATCTATGTATGTACTACTTTCTATTTTTATACACTAATGGTGTGTAGTCCTTGATGAGGGATATGGGGACTGCTGTCACTTCCATTACTGTTAATATTGATGCTAGATACTAGTAGGAACTGTATAATCTAAAGCTCTATTGAACACTTTTGTGCATGACAAGTGATCAAAGAAGGAGCTTCATGAAATTACTGATTTTTTGTTATAATATATTCTGAGGACCCTTTCCATACATTAAAGACAGTGTCAATATAAGGTAAAAAAAGGGTCTAAAAGACTTCAAATCGATGAATATTTACAACGAATGTTCTAGAGCTTCTCGACTTTCCTTTCTCTTTTGAATTTTGGAAGCCTTAAGTCAGGATTTTATGTCAGTACGTACTGAGAAAATGGCACTGCAGTATGACTAAGGAGATGTTTTTGTGGGTCATATGTTCCTTCAGGGATATCAGCATCATACATTATGGCACTGCACAAAGATTTGTGGCAGTGAGACACTTATGCACAAGGGATAACACGTTGCAGGACAGAAATGTATAGACAATGCACAAATGTAAAAACAAAACTGTACTGCTTTTATGTAAAGATTAGAGAGTCAGATCAGTCATCTCAGTACTGTTCAATAGTGCAAGTTCAACAGACAAAAAAAAAGAATTCTAATCCAAATGACTTATAAGACATTCTGCATCTGTATTATTGCCTAAGTATTGTAGATAGTAAAGATGGAGATCTAGATATACTAGTAAAGTACTATATTGAATAGAAGAGTGTAAGTGTTGTAAATAGCAGTAAAGGAGAAGTATGTACATTGTACAGTATGTACTTGTAAATATAATGAGAATGTGCATTGAGGAAAAGAGCGGAATATGCAGATGAGTGATATGCAAATGTCTGTTTATCATGGCCATAAAAGAAGGGCCAGAGAGACAAAAAAGGGGGTCAAACAGCCACAGTGATTGACGACGACAATAAAAATAACAATGTGTAGTACAACAAGTGTGACAGCCATAAGCCAGCCTCGTTGGAAGAGCAATTGGGATTGTTGCTCTAACGAGGATGATCGTTATTTGTGTGGCACAAGTGCTGGCAATGTTGACTTTGCCCTGACTCGTCTCTGCCTCTCGTCACCATCGATCGGGGACGCAAACACACACAAACAGGACAATCCAATTGCGGCCAATTGAAAGAGCACCTCATCACACATAGGTAGATAATGCTTTAACACCATTCCACTATACAATTTCTCTAGGGGACTCTAAAAAGTTTTATTGCAGTGCCCTCAAAGTACTGCATTTCTGCACCTAGAAAGCTTTGTGTAAGAGAAGAGCTCAGTAAAGTCGTTTAGATTAGTCCTTAATACAAAAAAGTACTAGGTAATAGTTAGAAGACTCTAAAAATGTAGAAGTAAGTAATAGTTAAGTTGAGCAAATCAAAGAGAATTAGGAGCATTGAAGGCCATTTCTGTCCATATAGGTAGTCAGTAAAAGCAGCAACCAATAGCCTAATACATATGTAATTAATGTAAGTAATAAGCAAGAGCAAAGCAGTCTTAACAAAGGCATCTTAAAAAATGATAGAAAGAACATTTATAAAGTATTTTTTAAAGCACATCTTGAGGAAGCTTTAAAGGATTTACATCTCTATCTTTATATCCATAAGAATGAGTGTTTGTTTGTTTGTTCGCAATTTACTCCTCAGTGCATTGACCAAACTTCTTGAAATTGGTGTACTTAGACTTTAAGAGTTGGGAAGTGTCATAGGCTACTTTTTTTTTTGATCAGATGCCTTAAAGTTACTCAAACTGGAATTTTTAATTGTACATATGTACTACATAAACACTACATAATGCGCTCTCAAATTGAGAGATGTGTGCTTTGGCGGAATTTTTATTTATTTTCTGTGGCCACATTACGGGGTAATTTTTTACTTCTATGTAGATGGAAATATTAAGAAAAAGATAATTTCTTAGTATGTAAATCATTCTCTTAGTGCACTGACATCTTTTTCCATGCAAAGCTGGGTACTTTCAGCCAGTAAGTAATAAGAGGAGTGTTGAAATTGATGTCTTAATAGTTGTATATTACCTGTGAGAGCGTCC
>JAOXNJ010115463.1:0-11443 GCA_028566655.1 Metis holothuriae
AAAATTTTGAATTTGGGCCTCCATTCGTCCAGGTATGAAATGAGTCTTAAATCCTTTTAAGTCCAATATATCCTTGAGTACATATACAGCTTTTTTGTCTTTTCACTCCTTTCTTTCTGGCTATTTATCTCTCTAAATTAGAGAAAGTACATAGGTACGTACATAGTTTGGAAAGTTATTTGGCCTTTTTTTTTGACTGTCTCTCTTTTCGGCAACTCCATTTGCGAGTTGGGGCCAAACTTGAGTGGACTGCCTGCTAAACCCGCGAATAATTGCCTTCCAGGTGAACCACATTACACTACATACTTTACTTGCACTAATGTAGGTAGCAAGTAAAAAAGTAGTGCAATGATCTGGCCTACTTGAGGCGCAAACTTTTTGCCAGTGGACCGTGACAGAGCAATAATTCACGAGCAACCAACCCCCATTTACTTCCTTATTCTATACACAATATGTGGCAGAACAAAACTGCTCCTTTTTTTTACTTACTTTAGTGTCCTATTGTATTGTTTGGAGACAGCGAGGAGGCGACGACATCTGCTGCCATTTGCCAAAATAGTCAGTCGACTTGCTAGCTGCCATCTACTATGTACAAATTGAGCCCAATATAAGTCGTATTACGTATATAGTGCTTTATTGCATTACTAGCTCCCCTTATTTCTGGCTACTTTTTTTCACCCAATACTTTTACATTGTATTGACGTCAATTGGCGCAGTAACAGTTGGGATGAAAAAGCATTCCTGGAACATTGAGAAGCAGTTTGGAGACACAATCTTGCTCCAAGAATGGATTGAACAAAGTAGAATGCGTATATGAACATTTAGATTACGTAAGATCATTTCGCTCGTTTCAGACGCGTTGAGGTGCCTCGCCCTGAACCAGACCTACGACTCCGCCACAATCAGCTGCCACTTCGACAAGGACGACAAGGAGCAGCTGAGGCCCAGCTTCTTCGTGGAGGTAAGAAAGCGATGTTTGAAACATTTCGTATAATTGATTAGATAATTAGTAGTAACATTAGAGACGATTTAGACCATTTAGGAGCAAGTACTTGTTGCAGACGAGTGAAGAAGGACTTTCTAGGGCATTTCATGATGTAGAAAGAGGAAAGAAAAGTGCGTGAGTCACGCATATGTAGTGGCTCTGCTAATCGGATTTGCACCGACCACATGCAACGTGAATGGACGAACGTCCATCGTCCTGAAACCGCACACTATAGTAAATTGCTTCTTTTGCTACGACAACCACTACAAAAAGTGTAGCAAAAAGTACTTACATTAGTGCAAAAAGTGACTTTGGAAAGTATTAAATGCTTGTAAAGTAGTTTGGTTTGGGTCGGAAGGAGCGACTCTTCGGCAGATTCGGACGGCGCCCCCATAAATCTCCTTTGGGCAACGCCATGCAGCCATAAAATGCTAAGGAGGCACAAAAAAGACACACTTAATAGCAGAACAAAAACAAACCAAACGAACAAGTTCCTTTAAAAAATGCTTTCTACATCGCTGTTATTTATAACGATTGACTTCGAATCTATGTACTAAGACTACACCAAACATCGCAATTACTCTTGGCCATCGCAGTATAAATGACTTTATTTTAGGAAGTTTGGCCTAAAAGACTAATAAAGATAAAAAATGTGTTTTTTTTTTGTTTTGATTTATGCAAAATTAATCAAATTTGTTCAATGTCAAGGTGCGAGAGGCGTCGACAAAGCGACTTGTCTCCAACATCACGACGAACCGCGGCCAAGTGCAAGTGAACGGCCTGGATCCCGGACAGGAGTACAGCGCCAGAGCCGTTTTCGGCCACACCCAGAGCCAAATCATGCATTTTTTCACTCTCAGAGTAATTGAATTTTCGATAAAATTTGATTAAAATCAACTTAATTTAATAACAATTTTGATTTTCGACCATTTCTATAAGGGCGCCGAGAAACAACTGGCGGCTACAACGACCGAGATGCAGCACGAGTCGCTGGCCTTCTATCGACGTACTTTGCCCCTAATAGCCGTTGTAGTGGCCGTGGCAATTGTGGCGCTGCTGTTGGCCTTCGTGGTCGTGATCAGGCGCCGCAACCACGTGGCCAGATGCGAGAACGCGGACAACGAGTTCAACGAGTTCAACGAGGACGAGCCCATGGCCACACTAATGAGCTCGCAGTCCCCAGACATTATCCCCGTGGAGGACGAGAATGTTCTGCACATTCGCAGTGGCGGATTAATGCCCAATTTCGCCTCGCTGCCCAGGCCCGACGTCGGCCTGACCCTGCTGGCGTCGAACGGCAACGAGGGGAAGCGCGTGCTCGACGCACTGCAGAGAAGAGCTGCGACACTGCAGAGACCAGTACAAAGGGGATTCTCAGATCACAGTTGCACCAACAAGGTTCGAAAAATGCACTCTTTTTCTAATCATTTGTGAAATGCGTATTTTAAAGGAATTGTAAATAAGTCTTTCTTCTATTGATGCTTAAACTACTACAAAGTGAAGGTTCTATGTAGATGATCAGTTGGATTCAGGTCGATCTTGCTATCGATTCACAATATTTATCGAAATTATGCCCCAAAAGTCATACACACTCGTACTTTAATCCATCGCCCACTTTCTTCCTCAGAGCAATTGGGGGTGAATTATAAAGTAGATTTTTGCTCTCAGACCAATTGGCTTTTGGTCTTGTTACGTAACGTATATGTATAACCAACTTAAAAAGTGGGTTCGCGTCCTTTAACAGCCTTCAGTTGGTACAGAAAGAATGAGATTTCCCCCTTTTTGCAAAACAAATCAATTTGAATTAAACAAATTTTCTGGCAATTTTGCAAATAGAACGATCGATTGGGCAAGCGCGTGGTGTTCGCGGCCGGCAACGGCGACGCCAGCTGCAACTTGTCCGGCAACTCCTCCGACGAGTCCGCCTCCAAGGGGCCCAAATCTATCCTCAGGTAAAAAAAGACTTTTTTTAATCAAAATTTCGATAAATTTTGGTCTTTTTAATAACTTTTTTCAATATTTTCCGATATATTTCAGATCGACAAGGCATTCGCCAAGGCCCTGTTTGCTTCAGCCCCCGCCGGGCTACGACGACGAGGATCGAAATCGAATCTCGGAAGACGCGTCTTCGGTCGTCTAATGAATCACTTAATTAGCTAATCATTTAATCACAATTAAATTGACACCCACAGATCTCCCAATTAACACTCGATCCAAAACACTTTATTCTAATGAATGTGTTAGTAATTAGTACTATTTAGCGTTCAATATTAATTGATAAGATGAATTTGCTGTTGAACACGAATTAGGACCGGTGAAGGAAGATCGATTCGTTATGAATTGATATAGTCACAATAGTCGTTTCATGGATGTCATTTGGACACTTATTATAATTGTAATTGATTGATGCAAATGTTGATTGTGATTGCTGAGTTGACTTCGAGCACCCACAATTTACTTGGAGTGAGAAGAGCTGAAATTCGATCGCCTTCGGCTGTGACACTATACAGTTGAAATATATAAAAATCAACCCCCCAAAAAAGAGAATTTTCACTACTAATCCTTTATGTTTTTTATATTTATAGAGTAATAAAAAATACTTCTTTCTTTTTTCTTTGCAACATAATTGGCTGCCAAGTGGGCTTGTTCGACCTCTTTTGGCCCCTGCAAGAACTACTCGTTTCTTTGGCAGGGCCAATTGAGAGTCAATAGGAAGCCCTACAAGCTCTTTTAGGGGAAGAAGAAAGGACATTACTCTAGTGTTGTCTTCTTAATTAATCCCTCTTTAGTATCGAGAAGTACTGCAAAGTCAGACATAAGGCTCTGAAAAGTTGGCAAAAATGGCGGTTTTGCATATTCAGAGGAAAATGTGCGGATTTAAGCAAGTACATATTTTTCTTCTTTGACTAATCTAGCAATTATCAGTTGTTTTTTCAGCTAATGAAATACGTAATTCGTGGAAAAATATGCACCAATGGTTCAATTTTTGCATAAGGAGTTAATGACAGATATTCTTTCAAGTATGTATGTAGTACAATATTTACTGCACGCTCTTTACTTTCACGAAAGCTTTAATGCATTCTCATTTCAAAACAGTTTGATAAAAATGGGTCTGCAAACTCCGCATAAATCTTTTGACTACAAGTACACAGCACCAATCTTCGAGTACGAGGAGTCCAAAGGACTGGGACAAGCACTTTTCTATTAACATTTTCGCCCGGAGTCGGAGTTGATTTTGCTGCACTACAGTGCGTCGCGGCCCTCATCAACCCTAGTTGCGTGGGCTCTCAAGTTTGTTTACATTTCCCCCGGCTGCACGCCGCGTGGTTCCTGTGCGCTCCCCAGCCATACCACGCGTCTCTTTTCGTTCTACTACATTGATACTCTATTTGTTTTGTGTGTTCTTCGAAAAATTGGTTGTAGGTGAACTCGAAAAAGGATTTGTTCGAGATGGGCTCGTTGTCGGTGGTGTTGTTCGAGCATGCGTCGGGCTACGCGTTGTTCGGCGTGCGCGAGTTCGAGGAGATCGCGGCCTTCAGTGCGCAGGTGGAGGAGGCCATCAAGGACGCGGCCACGTTCCAGTCCGTCGTCAGCCTCTCCGCCTTCTACCCCTTCGCCTCCGCGGCCGAGGCTCTGGCCAACGCCAACGCCGTCAGCGAGGGCATCGCGTCCGAGGAGCTCAAGCGGTTCCTGCAACTAAATTTGCCCAAGAAAATGAAGAAGGTTAAACAACAAGTCCTCTAGCTCTATTTATGCTTGTTCTTTGAGTATCGTTTGTTGCTTTAATACCTTTTTGTGCTTGTTTTAATGCGATTTATAGAAGGTGTTGGGCGTGAGCGACGCCAAGTTGGGCGGCAGCATCTCCGAGGCCCTGGGCCTGAAGGTGTCGCACGTGGGCGTGGTGCCCGAGGTCCTGCGCGGCGTCAGGATGCACTTCGAGCGCATTGTGCGCGGCGTCACTCGCGACGTCGTGCTCAAGTCGCAGTTGGGTCTTGGGCACGCTTATTCTAGGGCCAAGGTCAAGTTCAATGTGCAGAAGGCCGACAACATGATTATTCAGGCCATTGCTCTCGTCGATCAGTTGGATAAGAATATAAACACCTTTGCCATGAGAATGCGCGAGTGGTACTCCTATCACTTCCCGGAGCTCGTCAAGATCGTCAACGACAATCAGTTGTTTGCTAGATGCGTGCAAATCGTCAACGATCGCAAGCAACTCGATCACGAGAAGGCAATGGAGAAGTTGGAGGAGGTGCTCATGGACGCGTCCAAGGCCAAAGCCGTCTTGGAGGCCAGCAAGGCCTCGATGGGCATGGACATTTCGCCTTTGGATTTGATGAACATTCAGCACTTCGCTAAACGCGTCGTCTCCCTATCGGAATATCGTCAACAAATGATTGGTTATCTCTCGGACAAGATGAAGAGTGTGGCGCCCAATCTGGCCACTCTGATTGGAGACAGTGTTGGAGCACGTCTCATCTCTCACGCCGGATCTCTCACCAACCTTGCCAAGTATCCTGCCTCCACGGTGCAAATCTTGGGAGCCGAAAAGGCACTTTTCCGTGCCCTGAAGACGCGTGGCAACACGCCTAAGTACGGTCTCATCTTCCACTCTACCTTCATTGGACGTGCTGGAGCAAAGAACAAAGGTCGCATTTCTCGCTACTTAGCCAACAAGTGTTCGATTGCATCGAGGATTGACTGCTTCAGAGAGTCGGCCACTAACATCTTTGGAGAGAAACTGAGAGAGCAGGTTGAGGACAGACTCAAGTTCTACGAGACTGGCGACTTGCCCAAGAAGAACGTTGACGTGATGCACGAGGCCATCGAGACCGCTCGCAAGGAGCAGGAGGAATTCGAGACTGTCGAAAAGAAGAAGAAGAAAAAGAAGAAAAGGAAGGCAGAGGATGGCGAGGACGAGAAGGCGGCCGACAACGCCGAGGACGAGGCTCCGCCAGCCAAGAAGAAGAGTAAGAAGGCCAAGAGCGACGACACTGAGAAGGCTGCTGAGAACACGGAGAAGGAGGCGTCGCCGACAAAGAAGAAGAGCAAGAAGAAGAACAAAGGGGGCGACTAACGTCGGAGCCAGAAGGCAATAAATGCCATCAAACAAAATATTTTTTTTTCTTTTGGCTAAAATGACCTCAAGAGCTACATTTGAAATGAAGAATGTTCCCTGACCTTTTCCCTTTCCTTGTTTCTTCTTTCAAATTTTCAATTTCCTCCCTTTATTTTCCCCTCCTTTTCATTTTTGAAAATGGACCGATTTTCTGAGGGATTTGGTATGAAGGTAATGTTCACAGTTGTGTATGGCCTTCCTTACGAAAGCTTGTCTCGAACGTCGAGGCCCATTTGTGAAGCCGTGTTCACTTATGTATGATCCGCAAATGAAGGAAAGCTGTTTGAGGTCACAATGTCTGGCTTGCCGTCTGTTCTTGACTAATTCAGGAGCCAAACAATCAATGGAAAAGAGGACCAAGCCACATTTTCCCTAGGGAAATATGGCGCCTGATATTGCTTTCTAAGGGTACCTGGAAGCTTTTCACCTCTTTCCAACCACCTTCAAATCAGTTGATCTGTATCTGAGGCTCCAAATCCAATGTTCAAGGTCATGACCACTTGGAAAAAAGTGTCATTCGGGCTTCTTATCTTAGCTTTAAGCTGGGTTTGCAATGGCTCGGAATCTCTGGGTTTTGATGAGAAGCAATTGTTGTTGGAGTCGCTGTTCGAGGACAGCCCCCAGTGGCTGTCGGCCGACCTCAATGTCGTGGAAAAGCCTCACTTCGATGACCAGCGCCACAATAAGGCTCTGAATGCCGAACCTCGTGGTAATATAATTAAATAGATTCTTTTCTTAAAATACAATTATTCATTATTGCTTTAAAAGACTTGTTGTATTAATTATGTTTTATTGCGACTCAGTTGTGGTTCGGTTGGACAAGTTGTCGCCGGAGAAGTTGTGGCGCAGGCGCTTCGGCGAGCCCAACGAGGACGAATTGCTGCGTCAGTACTTCCAGCGAACTGGAATTGACGTCGATTAATCAGCCTCAGCTCCTCCCAATCGACATTGATTTAGAAACACATCATTCATCCATCATCCTTAATTTAAACCATACCATTTGCTGCAACTTCAAGCACATTAGCATATAGTAGCGTTACAATAGAACACCCAAGTACTGATGTACATTTCACACCACGATTTATGATAACGACACGTAGAGTGATTTTAAGCACTAGCAATGCATTTTTTATGTGAACATTCAATAATTGTCCAATTATACGTTTGCACTCTCAAATGGAAAATCTTATTTCGGTCTTAAAGAATACGGCCAAGTCACTAAACTGCTCTCCATTTACTCAGTGTCCACAATAATGTCTAGAAACAGATATTTGATAAAGCAAAACGAATAGCATTATGCACGGCCGTCATAATTGCCTTGCATTTCTGTTCCGCGCAAGAAAGTCTCAGATTTGTGTCACCCCTGAATCGCCGCGCGCGGCTTCCGGTTCCGGCCGCCCTCTACACAGCTTTGTTGTTGTTTTCGCCAAACCGCGCGTCTCGCCCCACGTTTTCAGTCGGTCGGCGCTCGTTGAGGCAACAAGAAGTGGCTCGCGATGGCCTCGTTGGCGGAGATCAACGCGCTGCGCTCGGACATCCTGAGTCGGCTGGTGCCGTACTCGATCGTGCCGATGGCCACGGCCAACGCCATGTTGATCATGGGCTCGCACCGCCTGTCCGGCGAGTCCTGCTCCTTCCCGCTGCCCGAATACCTGGTCATCACGGGCTCCATCTCCATCTCGCTCGTGGCCGTCGGCGTCTTCGGCCGCTTCCTGCTCAACCTGGCCCTCGGCAACGGCGCCATCTCCGCCCACGAGAGCTACGTCATCAAGGCGCGCAATGCAGCCCTTATTGAAAACAGGATCTGATTGATTACCGGCCTTGATGACGATTTTGTGGTGCCTTGATTGATTGCAGGTCTGGGAGGTGTTTGCGTCCTTGATCGGCGCGCTGCAGATCACGGTCCTGCTGGCGGGCATGTTCATTCTGTTGCCGAACCTCAACTCGTGGCAGCACGAGTTCAAGAATCTGCCCCATTACTGCGAGTTCGACATCATGGTCTTCTCCATCATCTTCCTCTCCGTGGTGTGGCTGCTCATCGCCATCACGCTGCTCAGCGCCGGCTTCATTCTGCTCTTCGGCTCCAACGAGGATAACAGCCAGGACGACAAGGACGACGATGAGGCCTCAGATGAGAGAAGGAGTAAACGCGGTTTGGTTGACGAGGACGGACGCAAAGGTCGCCAGAAGTGACAGAACGCCAAGTTTCTCGAGATCCGTAGTCGCGAGGAATGGGAGGCGTAATACGCTTCAAGAACACTATTTGAAGGGTAACGAAGCACTTGTGGGCATTTGGACTTTATTATGGACTTTATTTAGAATTGGCACGGTTGATTGTCTTCAAATTGGCAAGTTTGCTTTTATGTCTACCAATGACTTAAATTGTCGGTTAAAATGTTACTTCTGTTACCCTCTGTTCCGATCTCCCATCTGGTTAATGTTGTTCATCCGTCCCGACTGCACCTACTTATTCTGGCTAAAAAGTTTTGTTAATCGACCTTTAATTGACGCCAAATTGCCAATATTTTAGCATCTCTGTTTACAAACATTTTTAAAACTGCACGTTTAAATTCGTACGACGCTCAGCGCTCATATTTTTAACTGTTTTCAGGAAATTGTCTTGACGTCAAATTCAGTTTTATTAAATCCTCCACCACAAAATTATGTGATTGAATTATCCTTTTATCTACGTATGTTTTCTTTTTTCTGCTTTTTTTAAGAGCAGAGAATATAATAGGCCTCGCATTTTATGCCTGACGACAAACCAGCTGCAGCACAGCTGGCTTTACGCGTGCAACAAGCGTTGCAGCTGTCCAGCAAGGCTTTCTACTCCAACCATATCTCTCCTTGTTGTCGTCCCACAGGGACCCCATAACTACCAACTGCAACATTATACTCTACTTAACATTCAATTGATCAAATAATTGATTTCCGCAGTTCTTCTCATTCTGAGGAAATCCATCAATTACCCTTGTTCGTCCACAACTACTTGAACTCCTTCACTTAGTCTGCGGACGGCGAACATGCTCGACTACTACGACTACGTGTCCGAGGAGGACAAAATGTGAGTATACTTAAGAATTGAATATGTAAATAAAATTTTCAAGTGTTTGTGCAATGTTGAGTTCGATTTCGACTCTTTTTTAAGTTTCTTGACTCCAGGGCTCATGTTTACATAAAATATTTTTGATGGTCATAATTAGTAGCTTGCGAGGGATCTTCCCTCGTGAGGAGAGTGTCGGAGGAAGTTACATAAGAAAATTAGACAAGAATAGAACACGTAAAAATACATTAATGTTGACATTAATGCAATGGGATTGTAGCGGCCTCAGAAAGTAGCACAGGTGTCTCTCGCTCAGATGAGGGCTCTATCACTTTCAACCGCACTTCAGCAGCTGTCGTCAACGTGTTCGACTCCAAATCGAAGTTGTCTAGAAAGAAGTCGCAGAAATCGAAAAAGTAGTAGCAGAAGTAGTCGAAGATTTATCAATAAAACATTCAGTCGTAATAAGGAAATGGATCAATCGCACTATCTGTTTTTGCGCGAGAATGCATCCCAAGTTCCTCCCTGGATGCCGGAGGACAAACGGCACTGACAGAAATCGAGAAATTACCTTAAATCAATTAAAAATTTATTGAATTATACAAATTTTTAATGATTTTCATAGGAAATTTATTGAATTATACAAATTTTTAATGATTTTCATAGGAAATTTTGATTTTCACGTTTTTAGGGGCATGCGAGTGACGTCTGGCGTGGTCCGCATCGTCAAGGACAGCTCGAACCTGATCGGCATCAGCATCGGCGGCGGCGCGCCGCTCTGTCCCTGCCTCTACGTGGTGCAGGTGTTCGACAACACGGCCGTGGCCAGGGAGGGCACGCTGGAGTCGGGTGACGAGATCGTGGGCATCAACAACGTGGAGGTGAAGGGCAGCTCCAAGTCCGAGGTGGCCAAGATGATCCAGGCCTCGAAGGACGAGGTGGTGATCAAGTACAACAAGCTGCACGCCGACCCCAAGCAGGGCAAGGACCTCGACCTCGTGCTGAAGAAGCTCAAGCACCGCATCGTCGAGAACATGAGCTCCTCCACCGCCGACGCCCTCGGCCTATCCAGAGCCATCCTCTGCAACGACTCCCTCGTGAAGAAGCTGGACGAGCTCGACCGAACCGAGCGCATGTACAGGGGACTCGTGGAGCACGCCAAACGCGTGCTCAGAGCCCACTTCGACTTGCTCATAGTCGCCAAAGGTGAAAAATCAATAGATTGATTGATTGATTTGCGTTTTGGTGGATTTTTTATTTGATTCCAGAGATTGGCGACGTTTTCTGCAGTATTGGGGTGCGTGAGCCGCAGAAAACTGCTTCTGAGGCGTTCTGTCAGTTCGGCGAGTACCACCGCCAAATGGAGAAGCAGGGGATCAAGATGCTCAAGGCCACCAAACCAGTTGATTTTCTAATTAATTGACTAATTATCTCCTTTATTAAATGATTACAGGCCTTGTTTCTATTTTCTCAGATTTTGCTGGATTTGGGCACGTATCTGACGAAGGCGATTCCGGACACGAAGCTGACGATCAAGCGGTACGCCGACGTGAAGTTCGAGTACCTTTCCTACTGCCTGAAGGTGAAGGAGCTGGACGACGAGGACGCCTCCTACGCCGCCATGAACGAGCCACTTTACCGCGTCGAAACCGGCAACTACGAGTACAGACTCGTGCTCAGATGCAGAGCTGACGCTCGCATCAGATTCGCAAAATTGCGATCCGACGTCCTCGCAAAGCTCGAGTTACTCGACAACAAACATGTGCAGGACATCGTCTATCAATTGAGAAGACTTATGGCGGGAATCACCGAGTTTCATCACGAGTGCAAGAATCTTTTCGGCAACGCAAAGTTGTTTCCCATCGAGGTCGATCTCAATGCCACCGCGTTTCAGTACACTGATGACCAGAGAAACGAGATCGACAACAACGACGACAACGACAACAACGAGGACAACGAGGACAAGTTGGGGAATGAGGACGGGTTGGGGGAGGCCGATAGGTTCGGCGACCTGCTCAATCTCGGCTCCATCAACGACGATTTGGCTGAATTGAACAGCACCAATAATGAAGGAGCTAATAGAACTGATTTGACTTATGACACTAATGAAAAGGATTTAATGAGTACTAATGAGGAGGATTCTGGGGAGAAGGCCGTCACTGCTGATTTATTAGGGCTCTAAACGTCTGTAACTACTTTTTAGATTTTAGCTACATAAATACTAATGGATGAGTACTAATGTAAGTATCTGTTTTTATTATTTTTATTGCTTTATGTGCATTTTCAGTCGATAATT
>JAOXNJ010115573.1:0-11442 GCA_028566655.1 Metis holothuriae
GAGGTGGCCGACACCACGCTCTGTCTCATTCTCAATTTGTACAGACGCACCTTCTGGCTGGCCAACATGGTCAAGGATGGCAAGAAGATCACTGGCCCCGAGCAGCTCAAGGACGCGGCATACGGGTGTGCGAGGATCAGGGGAGACACATTGGGCATCGTCGGACTCGGTTGGCTCGTCAACTTTGCTTTACTAAATTTCTATCTTTACTTAGTTTTTGAGTATTTGAAATGAAAACTGTTATATGTCTAGGGCGAATTGGGTCCGCAGTGGCACTTCGGGCGAAGGCCTTCGGCTTCAATGTCATCTTCTACGACCCCTACTTGCCAGACGGCATTGAGAAGTCTTTCGGTCTCGAACGCGTCTACACACTCCAGGCACGAGACAATCAAACAATTCCACATTTTACGGCATTAGTTGCTCATGTTAATACAATTCCATGAATTTGAGTTCTGGATAAAGTACCTAATAGTTTTTTTTCTTTTTGTGTAGGATCTGTTGTACAAGAGCGACTGTGTGTCGTTGCATTGCACGCTGAACGAGCACAACCACCACTTGATCAATGAGTACACGATCAAGCAGATGCGTCCGGGCGCCTTCCTGGTGAACACGGCGCGCGGCGGCCTGGTGGACGAGGCGGCACTGGCCATGGCCCTCAAGGACAACAGAATCAGGGCTGCTGCGCTCGACGTGCACGAGAACGAGCCATTCAACATCATGACGTCGGCATCGCCGCTGAAGGACGCGCCCAACCTCATCGTGACGCCGCATGCTGCCTTCTACTCGGACGCGGCGTCGATCGAGCTGCGCGAGATGGCGGCCAGCGAGATACGCAAGGCCATTGTGGGGCGCATCCCGGACACGTTGCGCAACTGCGTCAACAAGGAGTACTTCGCGCCCGCCGTGCCCGGCGTCCCCGGCGCAGTCAACGCCGCCGCCGTGGCCGCCGCTGCCGCCGCAGCATACGGAGGTGCCACTCCTACCTGATGTTCCAGAGCTCGCTCATGAAAATCGCTCTCACGCTCGTCTTTCGTTCTATTCGTGTGCAGTTCCCACCTCAGACAGGGACCGCAGCGCCAGTGAGCCGCCCCCGCCGCAGCCCTAAGTCGTCGCCACATCGCCCCCGTCGTCGATCCCCGTCGCCCTCGTCGCCATTGATGTCGTCGCCGTCGCCCATCGGTTGGTCTCTGCCCCTCGTTGTCTGACACACCTCAAGTGAGTGTTCATCACTCCACAGAATGATCGTCTCCTTCTCGTTTGCTGTCCTGGAGCCTTTGCTTTGGGCGGCAAGACAGTACAAAAGATTTTTGTTGCCTAGCAAACAGAGGGACGAGTTAAGTGAATAAATGCGATTGATTGATTTTGTGTGACTTGCCGTTCTCCATTGCCATTTTATGAAGGCCTTTGACGTAAGTATTCTCATAATACGTCCTTTATTTCTCGTCAAATTGGAAAAAATGAAGTTGGTATTGGTCTCAAGGTATAATTAGGTTTTGACTTTAATCACGTTTAAATTTATTTATAAGTGCCATCAGCAGTATGGTGGCCCAACATGTTTTGACCTCGCAAGCGACATTATATGCTCTGTATGAGGCAATGGAAGCGGCCCAAGGGTAAATGACAAACATTTGCATCAATTCATTTCATGGGTAAATTCCAACTAATAACGGCTTTTATTTTGTCTATTCTCTTTTCTGATGGCCTCGATAAAGACAATTTCCAGAGCATCCACCACGGCCTGCTTAAATGGCTCGTAGACGCCGCCAAACATCTGCACCCCATT
Source organism: Metis holothuriae (assembly GCA_028566655.1). Classification (NCBI taxonomy): domain Eukaryota; kingdom Metazoa; phylum Arthropoda; class Copepoda; order Harpacticoida; family Metidae; genus Metis; species Metis holothuriae. The sequence goes on from JAOXNJ010115573.1 coordinate 1,784, forward strand.
CTGCGTCAGCCTCGCCGTGTCCAAGGGCGGCGCGTCCGGCACCAGTTGGCTGCAGTAGTAGAAGTCGAACTCATCGAACATCAACGTCTTGTCCACGAACTCGGAGCTGTCCTCCATCTAGAACTGCTGCTTGTAGGCGCCGTCGTCATGCTCCTTCCTGTGCTTCAGGACGATCTTGTAGATGCGGTTGGGGCTGTTGGTCCTGGCCCTGATGCGGAAGGCATCGAAGCTCTTCAGGTCGAGGTCGACATCGGTGCACATCCTCGCGAAGCCGGCCCCATTGGGCTGCAGATTGAGCAGCGTGAAGAGGATGGCGCGTTGGAACAGCTTCGTCTTTGTTTTTTTTTTTTTCGGAAAAAAAGCTAGGGAGCGCAGTGGGAAGTCAGGCCTAGCAGCAAGACTCAGATGCACCTGGAACGCGAAAGGGTCAACATCTCCTTCAAGCAGTCATCTTCGAGAACTCACCAAGCAGACCTCTTCGTACTCACTTGTTCTCAACTGTTTGTCTTTTCTGTCTTCTTAATTCTTCAATCTGTCCATTATACCTTGGGCCTGTTGGTTGTCGAGCAAGCTTCAGTAACTTATGCCCGCTACCACTACTTTATAATCACTTATTTCCTGGTGATTGACAGTAATTGCATGAACATACATAAAATGTTAAAGGTATTGAACATTGTGAGATCAAGCATTAATTTCAGCGCATTGCCCTGGAGTGACGGAAGGGGTCTAGCAATAAATGCACCTTCACTGCTCTGAGCCCCAATCATTAGTGTATTACCCTCGTAGACTCGTTCCAACTCCACCAACAAGGTTATTAACTACAATACTGTATGTGCATTCCAAGCGGCTTGACCCGACGTGAAATTGCTGCGCGATTCATCACTACACTCCATTTTCTAAACCACAACAACAAAGCTCGCGAGCGACGCGTAGTAAGCAAAGCCGCGTGCCCGCGTCTTCATTCTCGCCGATTCGCGCGTCCTCCACGTGTTTGATCAGATCGAAGTCGTCCATCATGCGCGAGAGCGTTTCGTGTGGACAGCGATTGGCGTCGGCGTCGGACCTGAAGGTGAATTTGGGCGTCTCCAGGGACACGGGCTTCCACTTCGTCGTCGTCGACCTCGTCCACCCCGCCCTCAACGAGCACACGTTAACAACGCATCATTATTAACAATTAAGTGTTAATAAATGTTTTTGCAAGTTGTTCTTCTCTTGGTTTTAATAGAGCTTGTGACGAATCGGTGGAATTGAGTCGTTCTTTCGGCTTCACGTGGCCCGATTTGTGCCTGCCGTCGCGCTCCTGGTCCACTTATGTCGTGGCCGAGATCCGTGTGGCCAATCTGGAGAGCCACGATGACCGGGTTCGAATCTGTGCCGAAAAGAGATTGACAAAAGACTTCCATTATGCCACTCACCTAGGTTCATTAAGAACCTTTTTTCTACGACATTTTTGCCCTATATTTCTTTTCTTGCTTTGATGAAGCTTCTATGCTTTTGTTGTTATCTTTTGGCGACAGGATTGCCTGCGGTGGTCGTAGCCTTGCGAATGGATCGAGCCAATTCCAATTTGGCGCGGTGTCTGCACACCTTTCTCACTGGACACACTTTCCCCCTGGTATACTTGCTTCTCTCCTTACTTCTTCTTTGAAAGACTATAAATGAATAATCTGTTTAATGTCTGTGTAAAATGAGATAGTTCTGAAATGCTTCGATTTTTTGAATTTTATAGGTTTGGTGTCGCCTTCCCATGACTGCTACTCGCGTCCTCAGTGATGCGAGTGAGGACAGCGTTGATCCTTGGGTCACGTGGGATTCCTTTAGAACTCAGGCCGATCATCATAAGTGCCTCGAGTTGACTCTGGAATTGAATGAGGCTCCGACGCAAAGTCAAGTGGATAGATGGATGGGCGAGCCTGTTAAAGCCATCTTCATTAGCACCAAGTGCGTAATCCTTCGTATTTCATTGATGGAAAGCTTATTTTGTGCTTTAATTGCAATTTCTTTTGAAATTAACCAACGTTTTTGTTCGGAACAGAGTCTTCTTGACGAACAAGCGCGGTTATCCTGTGCTGCCCAGAGCGTTCCAATCGGTGTTGAAGCAATTCGTCTTGCAACTAGACGTCCAGTTCGTGCTGGAGGGCCACGACCGCAATCACGATCTCAAGCATTACTTGGCCTACCTCGACAACTTTTATCAGCAGACCATCAATTCCCCAGACAATAGGGGTTTGCAAATACAAAGATATGTGGAGGGGTTCGAGGATCGATTGCAGAGTCCCTTGCAGCCTCTGATGGACAACTTGGACTCCAATACTTACGAAGTGTTCGAAAGCGACCCCGTCAAGTACCGTGAGTATCAGCGCGCCATAGTAGAGACGCTTAAGGACAGAGTGAAGGACGAAGAGAAAGAGAGCACTTTGGTAACCATCATGGTCTTGGGTGCTGGCAGAGGTAAGCAATTCAATTATCTCACTAGTTTCACTTTCTTTTCGCTCTTAAAATACGGGTATATCTTAGAAATACTGTTTTTCTCGTTATCTAATTTGGATCTATTATAATGTTTCAGGTCCTCTTGTACGAGCCTCGCTTGAAGCTGCTAAGATTGCGGAGCGGCAAATCCGTGTCTTCGCCGTTGAAAAGAACCCTAATGCCATTGTAACTCTCTTGACTCAAAAACAAGAGCAATGGGGCGATAAGGTACAAGTCATCACCAAAGACATGCGACGTTGGAACCCGTCGCACGACGAGAAAGCCGACATTGTAAAAATCATCAAATTCATTATAAGCTTCGTCAAAAAATATAGTTTTTTCTGTTCAGGTCTTAATTTTTTTTGTTACTAGGCAGTGTCTGAGTTACTTGGTTCATTTGGAGACAATGAGCTAAGTCCTGAATGCCTCTACAGTGCTCAGCACCTGTTCAAGCCGGACTGTATAAGCATTCCGGCATCCTACACTTCTTGGGTGCAGAAAAATCCTCTCTTAAAAAATTTATAATAAATCAATCTTTCACTTTCCACCATCGTATTCCACACAGGTTGCCCCATTGCAATCGTCAAAATTGTACAACGAAGCTCGCGACTCCACTGACTTGGGCCAGAGTAGCAAGCAGAACAATTTGGAGACACCCTACGTGGTTCATATGCAGAATAAAACTCTCCTCGCCGAACCAAAGCCGCTCTTTACGTTCCAACACCCACTGCCCAAAGAAGAAATTCAGCTCAACCGGTTAAACAATTGCTCTCTAAAACCCACCATTTCACCCTGAAATCATCACTATACTAACTGTATTAACTCCTCATCTTACAGACACGGCCGTCTTAGCTTCGAGGTGACGATGGACTGCAGGCTCCATGGACTTGGTGGCTTTTTTGATTGCGTACTCTACAAGGACGTGACTCTTTCTATCCATCCCAAGACTCACTCGGAGGGTAATTTAAATCGCACTGCGAAACAAGCGCTGCAAATAACGAGAAACAAGTTTTTTGTGATCTCAAATGGTTTTTGTTTTTACTTTCATTAGGCATGATCAGCTGGTTCCCAATCTTCTTCCCTTTGCGAAACCCTATGCGTCTTCGGCCAGGAGAAATTCTTGACGTTCTGTTCTGGCGAATGAATAATGAGAAACACGTCTGGTACGAGTGGGGTGTGGCCGCACCCAATCCTTGCCAGGTTCACAACCTCAAGGGGAGAGCGTACACAATTGGTCTCTAAATATAAGTAGTGCAATGGATTGGAGGCTTTTGAATAACCTTTACACTATGAATGCAAATGTTTTCATTTCTCACTCAAATCAACAAGTTGTGGCGAAAACTTTTTTCATGTTAAAATAAACTGAAAACAGCTATCAATGAAAGTGTTTCAGGCATAAATTGGACAGGGCTCACAACAGAATGAAGTATAAAAAGGTACGGATCTCATAACACAAATTGTTGCTGAAACAAAGTCTTCCTTTGAGTACTGAACCTTTTACCCTGAACAAACATGTCAATCCACTTATCCACAATTTTATCTAATTCAAGACCGACTGGATAGGAGAAGGAAAGAAGCTCTTTTTCGCCATCCTTAACAATAGTGAGAGCCAATTCGACTCCATGATGATCAAAACAAGTCTGCTTGTACTCCTTGTCACTTGCGTTGCAGTAGACAACAGGGAAGCCCAATAACAAGCCGAAGATTGAGGGCACATCCAAATCGCTACAGTCACTTTTGTTCAAATAAGAAATGCACTCATCACTCTCAATAATTTTTTGCGCCATTTGGATTTGAGTAGCTCTATGTTGGTGGTTATAAGGAAGAACATTGGCAACGTGATCCTCTGTTCCATGGCGTCCAATGTCCATGAACAAAGCTTGTTGTTTTTTGAGACGTCGACTCACTTTAAATCTGTTACAAAAAACAATGTTTTGTCCCTCGTCAAAACTTATTGTTTGCATCCATTCACTGCTTAATTTTGAAAGAAGTTCGATTTCGGCGAAATTCAGCTTGAGGTCATCGACAATGTAGGCGGTGCGAGGGTTAGTCTCCTCTTTAAGGCCGCTCAGGTGGAAAGATAACAATTCTTGTTGTCTTCTTGATAACTTTGGGCATGCTGTAGATATCAATGATGTCAAGGAAGAACTCGTCATCACGTTTTTCTCCATGTTAAATTGATGAAAAAAGGTGTGGGATTAAGGCAGAGTCTCTTTCTTGCTTTACCTCTCTCTCATTGTTTACTTTTTGTGCGATGACGTAACAGCCGCTCGACCAATCAGCGCCGAGCATCGCCGCGCCTCAGCCAATCAGAAAGCAGCTCGCTCTTCTTCACACATCTCTATGCAAGTACATACTGTAGTTATTGTGGGACTTTAGAATGCACAAAAAGTAAACAAAGCCGTTTTTTCATTACTAGAGATCCTTTTATTGACAGATAGAGTTGATAATGCCGGGGGACGCGTCGACGTCGTCGTCCTCGTGGACGTCGCTGCACGCGTCGGTGCGCGACTTCCGCCGCAACCTCGCGCCCCTCGTCGCCCTCACTTCCCGCGCCCCGACCGCGCCTCACCTCAAGCAATATTCACATAGTGTCTTAATTAATCAATAACTCACATTAATTAAAGATTTGTTTAATAATAGAGTGGTGGATGAGGGCAGAACGCGGCTCTATTACCTGTGCAGTGTTCCTCGTGTCCGCGCGACGACGCTCTTCCAGCTGGATTTGGAGTCGGGCATGGAGTCGAGCGCGACGCGCGTGTTGGACGCGGTGCCCGTGTTGGACGCCGACTTCCACTACCGCGCCCTGTCCGCCTCGCAGACGGACTCCGAGTCGAGCAGTCTGTCCAAGGAGGAGCAGTTGTTGTGCGAGCGCAAGCGCGCCTTCGCCCCCGGCAACGGCCTCACCGGCTTCGCCCTGGGCGCCCACAGCCGCCTGCTCTTCTCCATGGGCAAGAAGCACTTCCTCTGCAATGTCGACAGCGGCTCCAGAAGTCAGCCGAGCGCGGTTCCGTTCGAGAGAGGAATGGAAACCAGACTCAATATCACTCTTTGTCCTTACAACGACGATTTGGCCGTTTTTGCCTCGGATTCCGAGCTGTGGATGGTGCACTTGCCCTCCGGCAGGGAGAGCAGACTGACCTTTGTCTCCGAGCAGCCGGGGCTCGTGTCCACGGGCATCCCGTCGTTCGTCATGCAGGAGGAGTTCCACAGACACGACGCGTTTTGGTTCAGACCCAAATCAAGAAATGACGAAAATAACGAAAGACGATATTGCGTGGCCTACGAGGAGGTCGACGAGAGTTGTGTGGAGGCAACAAAGCTGCCTCAGGCCGATGTTTCGGCGCCCATGGAATCCTTTCCTTTTCCCCGGGCCGGCGGGAACAATGCCCGATCGAAAATCAGACTGGTCGAATTCGACTTGGACAACGATAATCGTGCCTGCAACCTCAGACACGGTCAACTTTGCCCCGAACTGAATACTGTGTTTACGGACTTGGAGTATGTCGTCAGAATTGGCTGGCATCCATCGGGAAAAAGGTGAAATTATGAGAAAAGTACGTACCTATCTATGTGTTAGTTGAATCGTATTTATGCAATGTAAAATTTCTCACGACATTTTAACCTTTCTTGTTTTAGTTTGTGGGTACAACTTCTTGATCGTCGTCAACGGCGACTTCGACTTGTTCTGCTACCGTATTCAGCCTTCTTCTCGTCCTCTTCGAACTTCGTCGTCCTGCTGACACAGACCAGCAACACATGGGTCACCGTCCACAACGCCTTTACTTTCGTTTCTAATCAAGCCAGTAGTGACGTCTACCGCTTTGTATGGATGTCAGAGGAGACGGGCTGGCCGCATCTCTACATGTACACAGTGCGAGTCGACACCGACATTTCCAGCGGTGACAAGAAACGATAAATCTATGTTTTTTAACTTTTTATTTAGGATAAGTTGAAAAGAGAGTAATAAAATTCTTTATTGGTAAAGGAGAGATCAGTGCGAGTGTGTTGGAGAAGGTCGAGCTAACGCGTGGTGCTGGCCTCAGCGTATTGGACGAGCCAATTTTCCTCGACACGTCTCGCTCCCTTGTCTTCTTCCACGCCATGGAGAGCACCAAGGAACCTTTGGAGAAGCATTTCTATGTCGTTTCATGGCTCCAACCAGGTTTTATAAGACGTCTGACCTCTCTGGGATTCTCTCACTCGGCTCACATGGATGAACGATGTCAGTACTGCCTCTCGGTCATGAGCAACATTAATACGCCCTCGTGCTCACAGCTTTTCAAGGTGGTCGACAGCGATGAGCAGGAGGACAAAGTCGCAAGGAAACGGGGACAATTGGTCACTCTGCTGCCTTTGGGATGGGTTCAGGAGCCTAAAGGTACCTTAAAACTGAAAATGAGCCGTTGTTAATTGTGTCTAAATTAAGCCTTTTTCTACATTTTTAGAGGCGCCGGCGACATACAACAAGCCCGAACTTCTCACCCAATGCTTGTCTGATGGAGTCGAGCTGCACGCCATGCTCTACAGACCGGCTTTTATGCAAGAGGGTGGGAAGTACCCTGTCATACTAAGCGTCTACGGAGGCCCTGAGATGCCCATGGTCACCAACAGCTTCAAGGTTGGATCACAGCTCCAAGTGCTTTCAACCGACCTTATCGTTTTTAATCAATTTTACACTTTTGCAGGGATTGCGACAGATGAGAAGTCATTTATTAGCATCTCAGGGCTACGTAGTGGTTCAGATCGATGGTCGAGGCACATCTTGTCGCGGTGAGCGCTTTGAGCGCCATCTCCATCGTCGAATGGGTCAACTCGAGCTCAATGATCAACTTGAAGTGTTACATTCTTTATCGCACAAACACTCATTTATGGATATGAGTCGAGTGGGGATTCACGGCTGGTCCTATGGCGGTTACCTTTCCCTTATGGCATTGTTAAAGCATCCAGACGTCTTCAAAGTGGCTGTGGCCGGTGCTCCAGTCACGTGCTGGCTACAATACGACACTGGGTACACTGAACGCTATATGGATCTGCCCTGGGCCAATGTGGAAGGCTACAAACAGGGATCCATTGTGGCTCAGGCACAAAACTTTCCTGACCAGTGAGTCTTTAACTACTTTTTATCTAAAATTGATCTCAGTTTCTTGGAAATGTCATAATTTCATCTTAACGTTTGTTAGGCCCAATAGACTTTTGATTGCTCACGGACTGATGGACGAGAACGTGCACTTTCACAATCATACCGGTGCTCTGATCTCGCACCTCGTCAAGTTCGGGAAACCTTACCAGCTTCAGGTATTCTCATTGTTCTTAGTTGTTTTAACGTATAAAAAGTGTTTTTTGTTGCTGTCTGAATTCCTTGTTATGCAGGTCTATCCTCAGGAGCGACACAGTCTGCGTGGCTTGGACGCCAGCGAGCACTTCGAGACGACGATGCTTGCCTTTCTCAAAGCAAATTTGTGACAGATATCAGCAGTAGGCTGGTTCTTCAAATAACTCACTATTATAGTTTACTTTACGTCAACGATTTTGGCATCAGAAACGAAAAGACAAGACGAAAATTTGAATAGAAAATTTGGTGACCTTGGAATCTAAAAACAGAATACATAATTGATCAATGATCACCAAAGATGAATGAAGAGCAAGATATCTTCATGGTTTTCAACCATGAATGTCTTGCCCTTGGAACTATTTCTAATTGCTTTTTGAGCAGTGACGTGAGAGTTAGGGAAAAACAAGTGTTTAATAGTTGCAAATAGTGATGAATCCATCATAAAAGCTCATAAAAGGAGAGTCTTCATCAAACAACTTATCCTTTTACAAGGGGTTTGTTTGCAAAAAGGAACACAATGAAGACAGGCCCTCTTGATTAGTTTGCGTCACAAAGACCATCGCTTTGTTTGCATCTTTGGCCTCGATCAACAGACAAACATACCTACATGTCGTTTACGTGACAAACAGCAAGACATTGTATGTATTTACTCATCCCAAATTGGTATCATTAGTGCTGTTTGCGCGAGGAAAGCAAACTGCACGCCATCAACGACCCAGCAATGCCAGTCAAATGTCACCTAGACCACGTGAGTTGTGCTCAAATTCATGTTGATCGAAGTTTTTGAAATTATGACCCCGTATCAAACATTTGGATTTGCATACTACAGTCTATTTGCTTCCAATTGAATGTTGATGTCCCCAGTGAAATTGTCTCTCTTTACCAGAAATCTTTTCCAATATTCAAAATATAATCAGGTATTCCAAGTAAGTACATATGTATGTCTTTTTGACGACAACCCTTGACTCCAGCCAAATATGAAGAGAGTCAATGTGAGAAAGTACTTGTTAATCCACTGTACGTAGAGACGGCCCTGGAGATAATACATTAGAAAGGAGAGACTTAAAAGGCTTGAGGTGCACACAGAATCTTGACAAAGCCCTGGTGGATATCAGAGGAGCCACAACTCATAATCAATTACTTAATTGACTAATTAAGTCTTAATTAAGGATAATTATGATGGGCAACAAGAACGTCTTTATTAGTGCCATGGCTCTACTGCTTGCTCTCTATCTGGAGGATGCTGCAGCTCGTATCGTAAGTGATTAACTTACCCTATCTAATTACATCAACATTGATGATTAAATTGATTTAATTGGTCTTAATTAACTTTAATATTATAAAAGTTTAACTTTATATAAAAGCATACTTTTTTTCGTGGCAAAGGTGCACCACAAGCCGGGCTTGGGACGGCACCCAGCTTTCGACAGGGCCGGTATTATTTGCTCATTTTAGCCGTTTTCGTCATTAGTCATTAAAGGGTCATTAAAATTCGTTAATTAGTGCAATTAATTTGTCATTTATACAGTAATAAAGTTACGTAATGGCCTTAATAGATGCTGGTCGATCTCTCCACTCTCTTGGTGGTGGTAACATTCTTCGCGACGTGACCCAGCAGCTGCGTCACCTCGACTCTGTTGGCAGGGGCAGAATAAACGATTATAGGCAAAAATAATCAAGAATTAAAATGATTTCTTTTGAAAATCAATGTTTTCAAGTCTTATTAAGTTATTTTTGAACTGAAATCAAGTAGACCGACGGCATCCAAGAGGAACTTTGACGAGATTGATAGGGCCGGGTTCGACAACTTCGTGAAGAAGAATTTTGACGAGATCGACAACGCGGGCTTTGGCAA
>JAOXNJ010115906.1:0-11437 GCA_028566655.1 Metis holothuriae
GGTCGCACTTGGCGGCGGCATTGGGGTCCTCGTCGACGGTGCAGGCCACCTCGTCGGAGCCGTCCTTGCAGTCGCCGGCGTTGTTGTCGCAGAACAGCGTCTGGTCGATGCACTCGCCGTCGCCGCACTGCAACTGACCCTCGGGGCAAACGGGCTCCAGCGTCTTCAGATTGGGGCGCGCCACACGCGGCTTCGTCAATCGGTCGCAATTATCCACCTTTTAAGCAAATATTAAATCAAAAATTCTCTCAAAAAAAAACAGTAAAAGTGCTTAAGTACTTTGTCGGCCCAGTCGCAGGTCTGTCCGTCGAGGTCGAAGAGGAGGCCGGTGGGGCACCTGACGGCGGCCAGCGTGTGGCCGCCCTTGAAGTCGTTGGCGACGCAGCGCACGGCGTCCCTGCAGTTGGACTCGGTGCTCAGTCTGAAGTACTCGTTGGTGGGCCTGCCCTCGCACAACTGACTCACCACCTCTTCCAGCCGCGCCGTCTCCGCGCGGTTGGCCGCGCCGAAGTCCAGCGACTCCTCCGACTGCCCCGCGATCACCCTGCTCATCAGAAGCACGCAAAACGCCGCTCCCAACCTCGAGGACAATTTCGGAACCATCGTCATTACTGCCTTTTTTTACGAGATTCTGCCAAAAATCCCCTCAGAATTCGAGTCCTTTTCCAACTACACTTATGTAGTGCTCCACGAATGTAGCTTTTTTTCTTACTTAAAGCCACACACTCTGGTAATTGTTCTGCTCTTTGTGGGCGTCCTTCAATCTGGGGTTGTGGCCAAAGCAGCGGTTTACTAAGAAGTGGCCGCTGAATCGATGGATGGATGCTCTTTGCGGTTCAGAGAATCCTTTAAATCACTCTTTACATGTAGCTTTGAGGACAAGGATTGACTTTGGTACTAAGAATCTCTGGGTTTGGTGTAATGAGTCAGAGGGGAACCGGCTTCATGGTCGAGTGCGTCTGACCAAAAGTTCCCTTGTGGCTGGGACCAAAACAAGCTAGCCTAATGATGGCTCGTAATGCCAGACGCACAATAACGATTGGATGCCAAAAATGCGCTTTACAAGTGACTTTTTCGGCAATTCCTCTGATCCGACTCCTGGGATGGCCAGATCTCGACTGAACCGAGAATGGATTCCATGCATGCATGCAAAGGAGAGAAATCGAGGGTCCCCATGCCAACCTGCTTTACTCAGTAGGCCACGGAAACACCTACAAACTTTGCCTCTTTCACTACACAGCAATACGTACATACATTGGGTCCCAATATTGCTCCTTGGCCACTACAGAAGAGAATGTGTTTGGTGTGATACAATAATGTAACTTCTCTCTGAATCAGTAGCACCCTGGAAAATGACACTAAGATGTAGACTTTAGCAAAAAAGAGGCAATAGTACGCGTATGTACAATATTATCCGATAAAAGAGGGTTTAAGATTCAAGTTCGTATTTTCAAAAAAGTTTCTATTTTTGCATCTATGAGGTAAACCCAATTCAAATTCTCATTTCTAAGCAAGCAAATAAAAAATTAGAACACAATAATCAAATCAGCAATATGATCGTCAAAAAGTTCGTTTTCAAAGTAAAAGTGCCCACCCAAAATGCCAATCAAATTCTTAGAATTTTCCCTATTTTCAACTGGGAATGGGCTCCCAAATTCCTGTGCTAGGGGAAAATTTTGTGGAGCAAATGCCCCCGTACCCAAGACTTGATCCTTATGGCAGTGGGCCAGGAATTCGTCCTTGGGCCGTTCATTCTCGGTGGAGATGTGCGAGGGTGAGTGAAAGTTGTGCCTGCATCCTGCTTGGCGCCGTCGCGTCGCACTTTCACCCCTCGACTCGTCCAAAAGTTCGACTACGTCCACAATCAACCTAGAGGCTCCAAAACACATGTACAAACGTATACATAGTATGTACAGTGTGCGTACGTAGACTTAGGTGCCACGATAGAAAGACAGCAAAGAAACGTAGTCCACAAGACATTTTACCCAAAAGCTAGATGGGTATGAAGGCATTCCATCACGGGGGTGATCCAAAAAGGCATGAAAAGATGCCTGTAGTTAGACCTAGGTTGGTTGCAATGGTTAAAGAAAAGTAATTATTCTTGGCCTTTGGCATGTCGAATCTCGATTCCAGCAATCACTTAATGATGTCTGATTAGTCGTAATTACGCCAGTTGGATTAACATCTTTAGAAGTCAGGAGTTAACCAATACGTATACCTCTTCAGTTTCGAACACTGTACCTTTTAGCCTGCTTTGAGAGGGTCATGCCCCCTAACGTACATATTAAGCATTTTTAAAACATTTAGCCATAGATTAGTAAGAAGAGATAAAGTTGCTCTTACTTCAAAGCTACAAAAAATGCAAAACTCATTTTCATTATGCCATAACAACTTCTTCTGCAACATTGAAATTGGAAACTAATTACCGAAAAGCTTATCATTCTTCTCCTTCTTCATCATCGTCCTCTTCGTCTTCATCCTCGTCCTCGTCATCGGAGCTGTCCGTGTCAATCCACTCCATTTCCTTCAAGTCAGACTCCACCAGCGTCTCCCAACAATCGAACTTGTGTATATCTGATTATCAAAACAAAGCTTTTTTATAACAAAATACTTCATAAATGTGCTCCATTGTCTTATAGTATGCATGAATAACCGATTGAGTAGAAGTCGTTGAGAGTGATTTGTTTTTCCTCGATCTCAATCATGCCTCCATACAAATAGAGTCTCCCCTGCTTCACCGTCATCAAAGCATTAAATCTTGGACTGGGCATAAACTCTTCCCTTGTTGTATTCCCTTCCTCATTCTCTTCTGTGCTCTCTTTGACCTCGTTCAAGCCGATTGTGCTGGTTATAGTAAAGGCTCCGTGCTCAACGGTCACTGTACTTGGCGCACTCTCTTCCTCCTCCTAAAACAAGGGTGATAAATTGACTTGTTTAAGGCCTTGGTTTTGAAATATGTACTAGAAGTAACGTACTTTGTTGACCTCCTTTTCCGCTTCTTCGTCATTTTCGGCTTCTTGCTTCTCCTCCTTCTTTCGGGTCCCCAATTCAGCCTTCTTGCCACTGAGCTCGACTAATGCCACCCAAAATAGACAATTATAATAGAGATTCAGCTAAAATTATATAGAGGAAATATCACTCTTTCTCCAGGTGGCTCGCTCCTGCTCGATTTGGAGTGAATAAAGGTCATTGTAGAAGCATCCCTCGAGCTCCTCGTCCTCGTCCTTGATGTCGTGAACGCCCCCGAAGAAGAAGGCGCGATCGGCCGACGGCGTCGTGGCCATCGCCATGCCCGTCCTCAACGAAGGCTTCAGACCCGTCTGCTTCACCGACTGCCAACGCCACTTGGTCAGCGTCTCGTCGTTCTCTGAGAATCAAGAACAGGTTGAATAAAAAATGCTCTTTTAATATAGTTATTTTCTTAAGTTAGATTTAGTTTAATTCTCACTTTCTGGCTGCAACACGAACATGTCCGAGCACGTGACGCCCTTCTCCGCATCCTTCTTGCCCTTCTCCTTGTAGTAGCCGGCGAAGACGCAGATGCGGCCGTCGCCCAACACGAACATGTTGCACGCCGACCTCGGGCAAGGACCCACTCCCTTCGTCTCCAACTTCTTCCATCTAAGCAACCGATCAAAATTCGTTAAAAAAAGAGGAAAAGAGTGTGAAAAACGGGAAATAAGTATAGCAAAAGATGGAAATATTACTTGCGATTGTCTAGGTCGAAGGCGTGCAGGTCGTTGAAGTACTTGCACTCCCGCAAGTTGTCGTGGAAGCCGCCGAACACGATTAGGTGTCGCTTCGTCAACACCATTCTGTGACCACTACGAGACGAAGGAGCTCCACTCTCACTGAAAATCAAACCAATAACAGGCCTAATTCGAAATAAAACAAGTATGCACAAAATAAGTTCTCATGATTACGTGATTTTCTCCCATCTCTTGGTGTTGAAGTGGAAGCACCAGAGATCCTTAAAGTGGTGGAACTGCGACTCGCTGGCACTGGCAAATTCGCCCCCGAACACCCACAACTGCCCGCCGTTCTGACCCACAACCACACCTAATCCATGTAATTTGTGGAAACTTGAGAAACGCAATACTTTACTTTATTTTGTGTAAATATCCCATATGTCAGTTACTTAAAAATTAGTTACGAGTAATTATGACTACCTTGGTGAGCACATCTCGGCGAGGGACCGGCAGGGCTCTGGACCCGCGTCCACTCTCTCCGTTTGATGTTGTACAGTAGCAACTCATTGTACATCGTTGTCTGAAATACGTACAAAAATATTTGACTAGTCTCATGACAAAAACACAAAATTTTATTAATATTAAATACTTTTTGCCCGTTGAAAAATTCGCCTCCGAAAAGCACGATTTCGTTAAGGTCTATTAGAGCATTCATGGAGAGATTGGCTCTGTGCGATGGCGGTTTGTCTAGAAGTTGTTCTTTGATGGCCTTGCGACTCCGCTCCTCTTCCTCGATGGCTTTCACCAGCTGCTCGATGTCCTCCTCGCCGCTCGCCTTCGCGGCCTTCGACTTCAGCTTCTTCTCCGTACGCTGCGCCGTCTTCTCCTTCCCCTTCCCCTTCTGCTTCTTCCCCATGATCAGCAAGATCGACTTGTGCAACTCCAACAAGAACTGAGACGATAGGAGGTGGACGTCACGTAGGTGCCGGCCTGACTACGGTCGCTCAGACGCGATTCTAGATTGGAATTGACCTGGGAATGAAAATTTAAAGGCTTGTAAAAGCTTTATTTAAGGGTGTACGGTACGCCTACGTATGTAATGAAACGCAGTTCGCATTGAAAAATTTGATCCTTAGCCACACTTCTAGCACACACGGCACTCCTTTAACAGATTATCTTAAGCTTAGATTCCCAAACTAATATTGTAGTAAAGAAAGTCCCTTGGCAGTAAACACAGAACACCTCCCTTCGAGACCAATTTTTTCTGGAACTGAGTTTTTCAGGCATTGAGGGAGACAATTCTTCTGATTCTTCTTCCTATAATGTCGAGATAGCCCACTCCACCATTCGCCACTCTGCTGCGTCCAATGGTTCGGATATCTTCTTGCTCCTCTCTTCTCATCAAACTTCTGTTCTGTTCCTCTTGCAGCTTCGTCAAAACCTCTTCTGCCGCCGCCAAACGAGAGAAGAAGGATTCATTCAGGACCAGGGGAACATGCTCACGGAGACGACTCAATTCCTCAATCCCGATCAGACCTTCGACATTTCCGCTGTCACCTATAACGATCATATTCCTTGCATAATTAGAACATTCGTCTTTATCTGAGTAAGGTTAAGGTAAAATTATTACATTTTTAAATTATTAGGTAATATTTTGGGATTGCCTTTCTGCTGCCGGTGCATGCTCTGATTAAATGGGGTCCTCGACTCCTGACTGGCCATTGTGCTCAAAAAGTGCTCAAGATGTTTCCACAGTACAGTGATGCCTCTCTGCAACAGGTGTCCAGCAATCTTCACCTCATTCTGCAATGCCTTCAAACGGCCCTCGATTGATTTTGCTATTAGGTGTCTTCTTTCGTTTAAGGCCATTGGCAACTGAGCTGTTTCGATAGGATAGAAGGTGGCCAGTTCCTCGGCTCCAAGTTGGTCAATGGCGCTTACTTTGTCATTCAAATTGGTAATATCGCGTTGCTTCTCAACAACCAACGAAGCAGTTTCGTTCAACACAACCACAAGCTGTCCTAAGCTTGCACTGGAGCCTCTCTTGTGATCTTCATTCAGAGCTTCTTTCAGGCTGGGAGATAATATTACCCGACTGCTTGTAATGTCATGGCCGACAGTCAAAGTTTCCGCAAAGTGAATCACACTGTTGACCAACTTGAGTTGGTTTGTGCTTGCGTCCCTTGGGAAGTGAAGATTTGAAAGTACGTAACGCTGCACACGACTCAGCACTGGTCCCCATTCTTTTCTTGAAGTTGATACACATTGGGCTAAAATTCCAGCCATGAGCTTCCGACAGCAGATCACATCCTCGTTCTCCACTGATGGCTTAAGGATCGCTCGCACCAGCTCTTCTTGACGACCCAGGAAATTTTGAATTTGGCTGCAAGCCATGCCGGGATTACTAAAAAAGAAAATTTTTAAGCACTTTGATGGGCAAAAGTACGGATTGATGCTTGTTTTATTAAAGAAATTTTCCCAACCTTTTAAGAGTGTTGGAGCAAAGGAGAAGAACTGGGGCTAGTACTCTGGCTGGTAAGCACTCCTGGTGTTGTTCAACATTGGTGTGCAATTCTTCACCGGCAATGGTCAGCGCACTCATGTCGGACAGGACATCAGTCAGGTTTGCCACGAAAAGCAGCTCCGTTCCTCCAGCACTGTTCGCAAGTCGAGTAAAGAGAGCCAGTTTGGACTCAAAAATTTCAAGATTTGCGACCAGATTCACGTTATTCTTGTCTTCCTCGTTTCTTAAAAGCCTGCAGAGACCGTCATCTTCTTCCTTGAGAAGCCCTGAGATTAAGTGTCTCAAGTAGCCCTGGCGCCCAATGAAGCTAGCCCAAGCTCTACTGTCATTTTGCTGCTCCAATTTGAGCATCTGATCCATCAAAGCCAAAGACAATAGACGACGAATTATGTGACCCTGAAGGCTGTCTCTACAAACCAAATCAAACAATTGCTCTCCGCCCATGTTGCGCAGTAGCTCCAGGTTGCCCTAAAAGAAAAGGCGCTAGTTAGTTTTCAAAGGACTGAAATATTTTTATGCAATGTTTAATCCTGTTTGTTCAAAGTTGCTTTCGTTGAAATTTTTACCTTTTGAAAGGTTTTGTAGTTGGTGAGAGTAAAGCCTTGTTTGTCGTCACCAATTTGTAGAAAGGTGATTAAGGCCCCAAAGAGGTTGACTCTAAGTTTTGGGTGGCTAGAGTCACAAATCCAAAGCAACAATCCTTTCAAAACCGTTTGTTGCAGCAATGACATTAGTCTACTGTCGACGTCTCTGGCATTATCAGGTTCTTTGAAGGCTTTAGTTGCTGTGACAACCAACATTAGGACAACCGAAGAAACTTGTTGAGCCATTTCCATTGAGATTCCATCCCTGCTGTTCTCATGCAAGGCAAGCCGCAACATCATCGTCTGCACTAGCTCAATTATCAATTGCTGTCTTACAGACCAGCTGATGAGATCTGATTTCTTATGGCCGTTGTTAAGCACTGTGCAGAAAAGCACTTCTGTTGTCTGACGCCAACCCTCGAAGAGCTGAAGGTTGGAATCTTCATGAGAAGCACAATTATTGAGTGCCCTTGCATAATCAAGCAATCTGCAATACAAAAATGACACTCAAATGCCATTCAAACAAAAAGAGACTGTACGAATAGAATATTTACCTAATCATTTCTTGCTCGATGAGTGTTTGCCTATTGATCATGGCCTCTTGGCTATGATCCTTCGTTTCATTGCCCTGAAGCAAGTGTAGGCCGGAAGCAACTTCAGAGCTTATGATTCTTCTCAGTTGAACCAAATCAATCCTATCAGAATTTTTGCCAACCCGACAGTTGCTTAGAATAAAAGAGACTTGGTCGATATCGAAAAGCTTGAATTCTGGCAAAGCCACTCCCTCTCTCTTACTAAAGCTTATGCTGTCTCTCAGAATAGAAAGCAACCTCAAACTCTTTTTTCTTCCAATCTCACTTCCAAGTCTGGTACGGCTGTTCATGGTGCTATTCACGGTGGTTCTTGACAACTGACTCATAATCAGAGGCTGATCTTGAGACTGCAAAAGCCATGAGCTGCTCTGTTCATTGCTGCTGCTTTCTTCATTTGCAGATTCCGTGTTGCCAACTAGAGCATTTACAAGGTGAACTGTCGGAGTCCTCAAACCGCTCACTGACACCTCTCTCAGCTCAATTGCCAGTGCTCTCAGGAAGTGAGAACACGCCACTCTATTCAATGTCGTATTCTCTTGATTCGAGTTCTCGCCGCAGGGGAAGAGAGCTCTTAGATGACTAACGAAGAAATTGTCAACGGAGCGCAGATACCGTAGCACGACTCTTGATGTTCGTTGATTGGAGACAAGCAAGTATATAAGCTTATATCCTTCTTCAGCCAGTAGCTGATTGCCTTGAATTCCGTCATTGCTATGACTACTTCGAAGCACATGCAACAGCACATGAAAGATTGATCTTTGGGCTTGCGAACTAACTCCAGGAGGTTGTATGCTGAGCTCCTCGCTAGCTCTTGTGGATTCAAAACCCAGCAATAAGTGGATTATAGTCACTTGGCCGCCTTGTAAGCAACAATTGAGGAATTTGAGCGCTTCCAAAGACACTTCAGTGCTTGATGCCGTTGTGTCTAGGAGCTCCGCAAACGCTTTGATGCAATCACGACGAACATTGTTGTTGAAGTTCAAGGCCGAGATCAAAGTGGGCATTACTGATGGTCCGCCTTGACTCACTACCTTCCTCATGATCTGAAATTGGAATCGGTACATTTTTATATTTTCTTAGCAAATAATGATGAAAAAATTGTGTTAACCTGTAAAGATTGGAGAGCATGCTGATCCAAGTCATATGTCCTGGCCAACCACGTAAACTTTGCAATGACAAGCAAGTAGTCGGAGTGGCCACTTCTACTATTCACACCTAAAAGCAGCTCATGCATTGGAGTTAGCACAGCGGTGAATTCTTTGACACTTTGCGAAAGTCTTAAAAAGCTTTCTTCAAGGCTCAAAGCTCGGTTGATGACTTTCAAAGCCTGCAGTGCAGCATCTTTCATGTCTTCTGTCACATTGTTGTCGTCGTAGCTTTCAAACATAGCCACAGATACATCCAGTGTAAACAAAAGCACTCTCAAAGTCTGAGAATAACTTTGCAAGAGATCGAGGAGCACTTCGTAGCCAGGATGCCTAATCGACTTTTCTTCAAAATCTTCTGCGCAAACTTCCTCATAATCTTCCAGGAGAGTTGATATCACCCGAAGACAATTTCTAGCAACTTTCCATATCTCGTTGTGTTTGTAGGCCCTAGTGCTGTACTTCAGGAACACTTTGTCTCTTACAAATCTAAGGTAAGGCCCGAAGTCTAAGTTTACCGGCATTGATCTGCTCCGCAAGAGTGCCTCTATTAGCTCCATAAATGCCCTTGAAAGTGGGTATTCTTCACATCTGCTTTCAATTTCCTCTAGCTCTGCTTCAATTCCTTCTTTTCTGAACACGTCCTTGCTTACTATCTGGGCCCTTTCCAAGTGCATCCACACCAGCTGTCCAGCTCCAAAATTGTCTTTTGCCATTGCACTAAGCAAAAGTATCAATTCACTCTTAAGGACCAAGGGTAAGGGGCACACTAATAGACCAAAGAGCAACCCAACACATTGACGATCGCTGTAATCGACAAGTGCTTGTCTTGCTGATGCATTCGCGTTGCAAATGTTTCTGAGCAAACGGAGCACAGAGCAAAGGCCTTCGATTTCCAGAGGTGAGATTTGTTGTCTTTGCTGTTGCAAACTTGATTGTACAACATTTACACTGCTGCCTCTTCTGTAATGTTGTTGCTGTAGTTGGCAGAAACTTGAGTAGTAGTTGTGCATAGATTGCATGATGTGTTGCAATGAAACAAGACTCGTGCTTGACCTCAACATGTTAAAGCAATGCAAGGCTGCCATCTCGTGATTGGCCAAGGCAGCCAGCAAGTCGATGTAGCAGGGGTACATGTGCGGTAACAGCAGATCTCCAGCTAGACGCACAAACTTCTGCAGAAGTTGGCTTCTCATATTATTATTTGAGGTGCTTCTTCTCAGCTTGGAATTGTCATTCACCTGCCAGTAGTCAAGAACAAGATCATTTTCGCGTTCTCTGTAGAGTTTCGCCATGGAACAGAGTAATTGCGTGAAGTGTTGAGCAATTAGAGGTATGGCATAGTTGATGCCCTCTTGGGAGTGCATCATAGCGTTTCTGTGAGCATCGTCAGCCCTGTTTCGCAGTTCTTTCGTCTTGAGCGGGAGCAAAACCAAGAAGTCGGTTATCATTGAGTGAAGACGTCGTAAAAAGAACTCTTCCGTAAAGATCTGCTTGGATTCTAGCAAGAAAGAGTTGATGTAATGAAAAACTTTAAGCTCTAATGCGGCATCCAAGACATTCTCATCCTCGTCTAATATTTGAGTCAATTCATCATCCTGATCTTCGCCAACTATCTCTTTTTTGCTCAAAGACGCTATAAGCTCCGAACAATTTACTGATCTTAGATTAGCCAGTGTCAAGGCCCAGGTAAAGCGCAGCATTGCAGCAATAGCGTTGTGGCTAAACGTGTGTGTCGATCTGGGGCCAAGTTCACGGTGCAGCGTCTTGATCGAGGATGTAGACGAAAACAACGTGTGGCATTCAAGGCGAGATACAAAGTCTTCATTCTGAAAGCAACAAATCTAAAATTGAAACAGACCATTTGTAAGGAAACTAATTGAAGCTTTTAATTACCTTGACAAATTGCCCCACATCCATGGCATAAAAGGCTGCAAAGAGTATATAAAGCTCCGTCTTGTCAAGGTGAATCTTCTCCGATGCCACTTTGGTGCTCAAGTAATCGATTAGTCTCATGGTGTCTCTTAAGTCTAAGCTCTTCTGAGCGGATAAAGAAAAGATGGACTCAGCAAGGCTCTCCTTTGAGGCTTTGAAGAGATCTTGAACTTGCTTTCGGTGCTTAGCGTCGCCCAAGGCCAAGTGCGACTGAAGTCCAACCGCCTCCTTTTCCCAATCCATTTGCTCCAACGTATCTAAATGTAAATAAGTTATGGTAAGTAATGACTTAGACTACATGTGCAAAGTATTTATTAATTTGTTCATTTATATTACTCAGTATCTTCGCAATGATGCCTTCCTCTGCCAATTCATCGCTGAGCTCATCAATGATGTCGCTCACATCCTGAGCCACATCCAGAGTCCAGGTGTGGCCTCGGCTCCTGCACTGAGCAATGAGAGCCAGAGAAGAAGCAATGTTCTTCCTCGTGTCATAGAACAAAAGGACGGCGACCAGCCCTCTCGACAGATTGGGGAAGTCGCACAGCTGCTCCTCGGCCTTGATGAGGAATTCCAGGGCCAAAATCTCGTTCATGTTGGTCAAATCGGCCAATTCGAGCGTCTGCTCCACCAGGGCCAAGGGGAGACGATCCACCAGACCCAGCTGATTGAGTCCTTCGGATTCGGCGCGACGCACCAGATCGGCGTCGCCGGCGCTTCTCGCCTAAGAATGAAACATAGTTATACACACCCTTGATATAAAAAAGCATAGATTTCTAGTATTTCTTTGATTGTTGTGTACGGGGAAGTTGAAGATGGCGAGCAGGTTGGCCTTGGTCTCTCTGATGGCCGTCTCGAGGTCGGAGCGCAGCCCGGGCTGCGCGTTGGCGCCCGTGCAGCGCTGCAGCAGCGACAGCAGCGCGCTGCTCTGCGTCCACAGCGACATCCTCGACCGCCTCTGCAACAA
>JAOXNJ010116128.1:0-11436 GCA_028566655.1 Metis holothuriae
ATCCATATAAAGACAAAAAATTTGAAAGGTTTCTCCTTTTTGCTCTATATTTACAGTAGTGATTCACAAAGGTGTTGTGACTATTTGTGAACCTCTAGTCCCTTTCTATGTGTAGATAGCAGCACTCAGCATGATGCATTCTCGAGGCCAAAGAATGTGTGAGCCTTTCCTCGGCTACATAAATGCAGCTACATAAATGCCTTTCTTCAGCTGCACACATTGAGGTCGGTCTAAATAGAGCCAAGCCGCAAGAAGTAAGCCTTGCTTCCATTGTTGTGCAGTCAAGCTGTGGGCACATGTGTTGGCACACCAATTTGGAAGTCAAGTCTGCTCCTCTTATCTCTGCAGAGTCTGTGGATCCAACTTGAGAGCACGTTAACACATATAGTAGTTAGGTACTTGCCTGATGTACAAAGTCGTCTTGGTCGACAATGTGAGTGCAGAATCTGAGCAGAGCCAGGGACCTGAGGAGGGTCAGATCGAAGTGGGTCTCGAAGTGCACGTTGGGCTCGGCCAAGGCCAGTTCCGAGGGGGACAAGGACAGCAAGAGACGAGAGAGACATGTGGAGTAGTCGTCGTTCAGCCAAGTGTGCCACAATGTTGACACTGGCAACAAGGAGGGCAACACGCACGTCTTCGTCGAGATGAGCTGCGACGCGCACTCGGCCAAGTCGTCAAGACGCCTCTCGTACCCCATTGACCCTGTCAATTGCCATTAAGGGGATTAGTCACAATATAGAGCACCAGTACATGAAATAACACATAGCGTACATTATTTATGCATAAGGCCATTTAGCGAGAGATACGCTACATTCCCTCCTAAAAAATGGCCTTTAGTGGCTGTTTTATTTTTTCAATGAGGCCTTTTAGGCGAAGACAGACGCGAACATTAGCGGCCTGCCACTTACATCTGTAATAACGTGTACACATAAATGGGCTTGGATCTGGAGAGAGCTAAGAGTTTATCATGGTCGAAGGAAAAAGAGCCACATTAGCCTTGCACGAGCAGACGCATTACTTATGTGAAATGGGTCTGCGGCAAAGTGGCTAAATATGAAGAAAAAAAAAGAAAGAGAAAAGTCTAATGTGCCACATGCAGAGCGTCTGTTTTGTACGGAAACCACTGGCACCAAATGTGTGAGAATGGCTACTAAGTTGGAAGGGAAGAAAAATATGAGACTTGGAGAAGAAAAACAACCCAAGTTGAATATCATTAGAAGACTCTATTTGAAACTGAGCCCCTTAAAGCCTTGGAACTGAGAAAAAAGAGTTGGAATATATATATATATCTCGTTCCAGAAAGTAAGTGTATTTACCTAGTGCATGAAGGATTTGCAGAAGTGCTTTTTGCACACTTTGAGCTGCCTCAGTGATGAAATTGCCTCGGCCCTCCCACTCCAACTTGGCCTCGTTGTCGTCCTGCGTTTTGTGCAGCGCCGTCGTCCACACCTGTCGGAGTCGAGGGCGCCATTCCTCCGATCCTCCTGAAAGTTTAACGAGAATTACAATATGGGATCAGAGCTCCAAGAAGACTGCTTATTTGCAAGGTAAATATAATCGATCCACTTTGGGTGTGGGAACAAAGTTTGATCTAATGTACCTTAAAACAGACAGTGAGAAGAGCGAGTTTGCAAATTAGGATCCGCAATTTTTGGCCGAATCATAATTAATCCGCCCTGACTATGTACTAGATAAAACAACTTTCTTGAGGCCCTGGCTGGTTGTGAGAAATATTCATCTCGGTCTTGATGGAATCCAAATTGTGGCAGCACATTACATATGAATTGCTCAAACATTAAACAGATGGGTAGGGCAAATGGTAGAGTGGACTATGAACTTAGTTTGTCAGATGCACCTGCGGTCCTGCAGTCGAGGTCGACGACGGCCATCAGCAAAGGCTGCGTGGGTTGCGCATGCCAGAGCAGTCGACTGCTGCTCTGCAACGACAGCAACAGCTGGCAGATACGACTCAGGCTCTGAAAGGCAAGGAAGTCTAGTTAGAATGACAAAGTTTGCTGTCGTCATTTGCGTAAATTGCGTCGTTCAGTCTTACTTTAGATGGTTCCTCTTGTGCTTCGTTTGAGTGGGACTCTAGGATGCGTGTAAAGACTTGCAAAAGTGCGTCGAGATGTCGCTCCGAAATGAACTGGCCTGCAAAAAGAGAGCTGTCATCATTGCTCAAGCATTGTGGAATAAGCAACGAACCGTGATGGCAGACGACATTGAGTACACGCCAAGTCGCATTGTTGTCCTTGTCAAGGTCCTGTGCCAGCTGGACGAGACGACAGCCAAGCTGCTCGCTGGCCAGCCACGCCTTCGTGGCCGAGGACGAAGAGGACGAGTTCAGCAACAGTGTTAGGTGCTCGGACAAAACTTGAACGGGGGTCGAGGTCACGTCCGCCAAAAAGACCTGCGATCCCGCCTGCAAAAGTCGAAAAAAGTCTTTAGAAACCATTCACAACAGAAAAGCTAATAGCCCAAATAAATAAAGTACACTTTACTTGTTAATGGGCTAACTGAATTTCCCACATTGTCACAGCATTTTATTTAGATTCTCCTGACCTTATTGGTCTCGATGCCCAGACGAAAGATGAGTTCCGACGTTTTACAGAGCAAGGTGGCTTCCGAGGAACGATGAAGAAGAGGCAACACCTCTCGACGCCAGAACAGCAACGATGGTGGGCCTGCTCAGACATAAAGGGGAGATCGGTTTTCATCACGTGATCAGACCAAAGAAAAAGCTCTCCACACATCCAAAGTACATTCACTGAACACTACGTAGTATGTACGTATATATTATTAGCTGTATGTACAATAAGTGTATAAGATAAGAAAGACAATGCTAAAGCTCACCCGAGTCGTTGTCAGGGTCGTTTTGGTGGTTGCCATCCGTAATCTGTGTACTGCTTGGCTTGCATTTCTGCTCGACTTGAGTGGCGTCGACAAGGCTTTGGAAGAGCTTTGGTTGATGGAAGGACTTGAGGATTCGGTTGAAGAGAGCCAAACTCGATCCTTTGTTCTCGTCCTTGAAAGCGACCCAGCTCTCCAAAGCTAATCTGATGGCCAGCTCGGCGATCAGAGCCTCAAGTGCCTCACATCTGCAAGGCGATAAGAGTAATGGAATAGAGAAACACACACTTAACTTAATTCCCAGGTCATTCTCGATCTCTAAGCAAGGCAATTGAAAGGGCTTTAGAAAGAAATATGACCCACGTCCATTTTTATCCTCAAATAAAATGGGAATTGCTTTTCCATTTGAAGTATGAAATGACTGGGAGACAAATGTGATGGCCTACCTTTATCGACTTTCCAAAGCCCCCATCTTTTTTATCCCTATTCAAAAGTACATGAAGTCTTTCAAGTCTAACTGAATGCACCTGCGACCTGACTTGCTATTACATATGTACTGCTAGTTGTGCATGAGTTGCCTTATGAGTCTGAGTGAGTGGCTGCAGAAGGGGCCAAGTTCCAATTCGAGTCTTTGGTGTGTCTGCCTGACGACCCTGGTGGCATTGGCAACGCGTCATTGAGTCAGTCGAAGAACTGGCTACATTGGCAACTCGATCGTTTTGCCCATTCGATGCCATGTGTGCGAGAAGCGCCTCTGAATGGCCCATAAACGCGTCCGATGGCGACGACCAAGCCACTCACTCACAACACTGAACAATCCACTACAACTCTCCTCTATAGTCATAGCAAGAAATACAGTACTTGTTTGCGACTATTAAACGCCATTATTGCGACTGGCTTCAACCATTCGGCACTTCCGATTCGCACGTTTTCAAATTTCCTCCCTGTAAAACCCCTCAGCTCTCTCTAAGCACTCTAAGTAACTCAAATGCACCTCGAGCCTTGTTCGCTGTCCAACTTCTTCTCTTTGTCCCTGCAGTTCAAACAGAGGATTCGGTCCAGAAAAAGCGCCACAATGTCGTCGTCGTGCACTCTCTCGAAGACGAGCGACGTCAGTCTCGGCCAGACAACGTTCAGCGAACTCGAGTCCAGCTTGGAGAGGAAGTGCGACACAAACGCTTCAATGACGATGGACGAGGCCGACGACTCCTTCTCCAAGGCCAAAAGCAGTACTTCGAACACCTAGGAAAAATAAAAAGCAAAGTTGAAAACCCTGAAAAACGCTTTTAAGGTGGAGTTTTTGCTGGATCGTTTTGTGAAAATCCTGCTTAAAGTGCTCTTTCTCACCTGGTCGAAGATGGACTTGGACATCTGCTCGTCGTTGCACTCGGCCACGGCCAACTGGAAGAGGATGCGCGACGACACTTGGGCCTGAGTGCCCAACTTGACCGCGTCCAGCCGGCGAACATTGGAACCTCGCCACTCCAGGGCTGATGCCACTATTGAACAACAAACAAAAAAAAAAAACAACAATAAAGCGATAAGTCGAGCACAGCCACTCAAGTTGGTCATCGGAGAAGCTTCCAGAATGATATGAGTACCCATTTTTATTAGCTGTTTTGTTAAAACCTAAGAGTACTAACTACTAAGTACTCGTACATACGTCCTTGTTTATCAGAGGCTATTACAAAGGTACGAGAACTCGTATTTTTTGGAAAAAGTGGCAAGAATGTGGTGGCAGTTGTGTTTTTAGTGGAAGATTCTGCACAGTCATCGCTTTCACCATAAAACATGGTGAAAGCGAGATGAGATTCATGAGCGGGATTGCTGCGGGATCAGGACTTGACCATGACAAAGCGAGATTGCCTGAAAGAGCGAGCAAACAAGAAGAGAAGTAGTAGAGTACGAGCATCTACCTACGTACGTACGTTTGTGAAAAGATAACACTTGAGTAGAGGCGACAATATCGAGTTCGTTCGTCGTGTTTTCCTAGAGCACACAATCAAAGTGGCCAAAAGCAAATCCCAGCAATTCCCATTTTGTCCAACTATTTACAAGTGCATACGTACTGTTTATTTAGTAATTCTGCGCATGTCGCAAACCCTTTGGGGAGTAACAAAAAATGGAGATTTACTACACAATCAAAGTGGCAATGGTGGTCTCCTAGGTACCTTGCCAATAAGTCTTGACGTCACGGAGGTGCACTCAAAATCAACTGCAACCACGATTTTTTTGGACCAGACTCTGAGAGGGTCATTCAAATCAAATTTGAGTGATGTAAAGACAAGAACGGTTTCCAGAATTATCGACTGCTATCTCAAAAGCACATTGGCACCTAAAGTTCAGAAACTGAAATCGGTATTAAAAGAGTGTTTTATGTATACAAGTGCGCAATTGAATTTGAATGCACCTCTAGGTCACCTGCGGTGCTCACAAAGCTCTCATGGGGAATCAGAGCTCCCCACAGTACGTATACGTATGAACAAGTAAAGCCCTTTTGTCAGCTCACCGTTGCGTCGCAGATCATCGAGCACATTTAGAGTGGCCTCAGCTCTATTGTTGTGTGGCAACAATTGCAGAAGCGGCAAAAGTCGTTCCCCCACATCTTCCAGTGTTGTGGACACAACCGACGATGTCTGCTTAACGATGGAGCGTACTTTGGGCAGCAAAATCTCGTCCACGCTCACCACCGACGGCCAAGTCTATTAAATCAAACAGACAAAAAAGGTTAAGCAAGACGCAAAATGTTGGCAAGCACATTTTGTTGCGGTTATATGCTGCTTTTTTTAATGCGGCCATTTTATGGCCTCGTAGAGCCACTCCCATAAGTCATCATTAACAGCCCGAGACGAAGCGACCCCAAGTTTGCAGCACATACTACGTACAGCGTCGTCGTCTTCAAAGAATGAATGGCGACCCGGTTAAAAAGATCGAACTTGGGCACTTCACGTGCGTCCCGACAAATTCTTTGCTCACATTTTTTTATCCGAAATCCAAGAAGTTTTCGCATCTCCAGTGTTTTCCCACTATAAAAGTCTTTTACCTTAGAGTTCAATAACGTAAAGGATGAGTACGTAATGTTTGAGTCCAATAAAAAGCGCGATCGGCAACAAGCAATCCTGGCTTGGCAACACTTTGATCATTGGGTGTACCTATCTACAATGAAATGAAAGTAGGAACAAGAATTGCCCTGGGCATTGCCTGCTGGAAGCCAATATCGACTCGCACATCCCACTTGCCAACAGGCTTGCAGTGCATTGGGCAGAAAATTGAGCCGTTTCTCATCCCACCCACTCCAACTCTGGCAGTTTGTAGGTGCCAGCCATACACTTGACTACACAGAGAAAAGAACATTCTATTGCAGAGATGCTTTTGAGAGAGAGGAGTGGGTGTGTGGGTGGTCGTTTTGTGCTGAAAAAATGCGGTTGCATTTGGCAAGGCACGACAAATTGGCGGCTAACGAGGTCGTCTGTTGTGCTCACGTGGACGTGGCGCATGACGGCGATGGCCGCGTCCCAAGTCCTGGCCACGTCGCGCGTCTCGTCCACGCGGTTCAGCACCAACTTGCACAACTTGCGCACCGCCTTCTCGCCCAGGACGTCCACGCAATAAAGAGCCAGGCTCGAAGCCAGCTCCAACCAGGCTCGAACAATCTGGAAAAACGAGACACCATCATCCCATATCAAACCCCCAAGGCCCTTTTTACTGTATATTGCAGCCATTTCTGAGCATTAAATGTATGTAATGTATGTATGTTGTAAATGCATTAAATGTGGCAGAACTGACAGTGGCATGTTTGCTGTCGGCGTGGCTCCAGAACTTGGCGCTGTTGACGATGCGCACCAGATTCTCCTTGCTCTTGGCCAACGCCTCCGAGTCGCCGGCCGTCTCCAGCATGAGGGCGAACGCCTTCAGCGCCGACGACACCAGACGCACGTACTTGTCCTCGCTCTCCTCGGCCGTCAGCAACCTGTCAAGACAATTCTACTTCAACACTGACCATTGCAAAATATGCACCCACAGATGTCATGAACCTGCATGCTATCTGAGAAAGAATGTGGAAACGACACATAATGCATTATTGACTAGCATTACGGACGGGGTGGTGCATAATGCATGTGGTGGAAAAAGGCAGCTTTGGAAGAAGGCGAGAATGAATGGTGATCCTATCTGCAAAAAGAGTGCTAGCAACTCTTGCAGGCTCATCTGTCTCTGTTAGGTCGAGATACAAGACTCAAATGCTTTTTCTTGGGTCAAAGAAGAAAGTAAAAGCAACAATATAAAGAAGAGATTGCTTTGGCTCTACACAGAAAGAGGATAGACGCCTTGGAAAGTGCATTGAGAAGGTCGACAGCTGGACAGTCTCATCCGAAAAAAAAACGTGGCTGCCTCCAAACTGACTTACGACCCTTTGCAGATCTAAAGCTCAACTTTGCAGATCTAAGAGTAAATAAGAAATACCAGCACTTGTAAGCACTCACATAAGCAAAAAAGTTATGTTTTTTGTGTACGTCTTACCATTCCTACTTATTTTATCTAACCTGTTTGTAGGGAAAGCAGATTTTATTTACTCGTACATTAGTAAGAACAAATGTTTTTTTGCATTTCATACTTACTTACTATGTATATGTATTGATGCTCTAAAAAACATTCGACAATAGTACATGTTGACAGTGTAAAGAAGTACTGTAGACAGAGGAGCAAGCAGATTGAACGACGTACTTAGGTAGGAATAAAATGGCTGCTTGCCTGGGACGAAGACAAATGAACTTTTTTTGTGTACACCATCAAAATGCAGAAGTCGTTTGGAGCACGACACGTGCAAACACTTAAGAAGAAACCAGATTTCCCAGGATTTTCCTAGACACTTGACTAACTAAATATGTCTTAACTTTCCGTATAATACGAGCAGCTTCGTTGTACTTTGCTCAAGAAGAAAGATTGACAGAGTGAAAGCCATTCGGTAGACAGGTTGAGCATCCAGGCAGATATATCGGACGCAAGGAAAGGCTCCTACTACATCGTAGTACTTCTAGAAAAAGAAAACATTTGCCATTGTGTTTCCAGCTAAGGCAGCAAAAAAAGACGAGGCAATTGCAAAATGCCTTAGAGACTCAACTACGTACTATGTACGAGTACATACTATGTATATTTGGAAGTTTGTCTTGGTTAAGCTGGGAATTAGGGGAAAGCGTAGTTTCTCTGTCATTAGTATTACGGAGAGCAAAGCAGGATTATTTTGCTGGGACCAACTTCATTTTGCAGGATTAAGAACTGACTAGTACTCGTACCTATATGTACTTCTATTTAGTTGATTATGTTGTGCTTTATGTGGAATTTTGAAAATAACATTTTGTATGCAAAAGTGATTGTCATGAGCAGAGAAGGTTGTTTCTCATGCCACTGGCAGATGACAAGCAAACAGGTTGTACAAATTTCCAACCAAATCTCCTCTCAATGCTTTCAACCAAAATGGCCATTCATCTGCAAAGATTTGACTGATATAGTAAGCTTTTTTCTTACTTGACGATCAGAGAAGCATTCATATTTTAGGAAAATGGCCTATGGAGAGTTTTGTGCAATCAAAACTGAAGGGCCGATCTCGTTTATTGCGAAAAGAAGTAAAAAAAGAATATTTGCAATACTTCAGTAACAAATGCAATGTATGGACTATGGAGTGCCAATTACGGGTTTAGAGTCTCAGGTGGGAAGGATGCTTCGAGATTTTCTGTCCAATTAGGAGGAGCACACCTTCCAAGAACTGATAAATTGAATTACTGGGACGATGGATCAGATTGATTGCAATGGGATGTGAGTGTATTGGATGAAAAACGAGCTCTTGCCTCGATCAATCTGCATTGACTTTGTCAAGCGTTTCAAGTTATTCTTAGCAGCTGATTGAATTTTCAATTTATGACTTCTCAGCCAACCACTCAAGCAATCACCTTGATTGTAGTAGCGAGGAAACAAATCATTTTTTTGCTCGAGCAAACAAACAAACAAATTTGTAAAATCCAACAAAAAATCGCACCCTAAGAAATTTGACCAATAAAAACTTTCTAGCAATATTATGTAGCTTTCTACGTATCTCCAAGGAAGTGTGTACTTCTCACTATTTGGTCAGTTCCTATTACCTCACTTATCTACTATAGTAAGTACAGTAGTTCCATAGCATTATTGAGAATAAGACCCAATTATTGCCTTTGTTCCTTTTCTGAGTACCAAAAAACGAGGTCAATAATACAAGTAAGTATGTAAAAGAGTGCGTTATCTCTGGATACATGTTAATGAATCTCACTTGTCGGCGACGGTCTCCTTGGTGTGCTCGAGCAAGCACGTCTCGATGAGCGCCAAGATGTCGGTCTGACCAAAGAGCAAGGCGTCCCTGGCCCTCGGGCCTTCATCAACAAAGAAACAAGCAAACACATAACAATGAGGTCGAGCACTAATTGACTCGTTAGCTCGGTAAAGGCGCTAACGAGACCATATAGAGGGTCGTCGGGGTACCGGGAAAAGTTTCGTGGAAGCTGCTGCAGGCGATCTCCGCCACGGACACGTCCGGGTCGGTCTGGGCCAACACCCAATGAGGCAGCAGACTCCGCAGAGAGGGAGCCAACTTCTTGCCCGACACCTTGGCCACTACACAAAAAATGCTCTTATAACATGAGACGAACCTTGTATAATATGTACAAAATGTCCTCGTATTTAGGTCGAACCTTCTCGATGCGCCTTTTGCGTGGCCTCTCTGACGCGTCTCTCTGGGTCCTGACAGAGTCGTGCGTAGATGCGGGGCCAGAAGGACAACAGCGACGACGAGTGCTGCTCGCACAACGGCATAAATTCGTGTAGAGCCTGCAAAACATGAACAATAAAGGTTTTAGTTAGTTGCTTTGGGTCAAAAACGTAAAGCAGGTCTTATCAGGGTTCCCATCTGATTGTGAGGCGGATGAATGGGTGCGATTGACAAGCAATGAAATGTGAGAGCATCCATCCCACTCACTTTGCGACTTAAAGGGGCTCGAAACGCCCAAAATTGCCTCCGTACATCCTTCTCAAACAAGAACGAGTACGTCTCTTATTGAGAGCCTGAGAAGAGACATGATGGGGAAGTTGTGTGGATCAGCAAAAAAAGAAGAGCTTTTTGCCAACATAGCAAACAAAAAGGAGTTGACACTCTGCTCTTACTGATCTCTGCCAAATGGTAAAAGGGTTTTCAAAGCACTATTAGAAGTTCGAGTATGTTGTTGGGTGGCCAGAGAAAAGTACCATTTTTTTATGAAATGTTAAAGTTCGTGGCATTTGGGGAATAGCAGATTCAAACTTTCGCATGACTCCATTAATTTATGTAAAGTGAGTTTCGAGTCTCATGCAAATAAGCTCGTACTGATCTAAGTACATTACTTATGTGTATTACACTCATACAGTACATTCCGTAAGTTTTGAGAGGAGCGGAGAAAGTTAAGCTCGTTTGCGATCGTAGCCAAAGAGTTTCAGCTCGAATTGTATGTATGTATGTATTTATCCAGGTTATCCAACAACTGATCCCCTAAAACACTCATGATTTGCGTTTCTTTTTACTAATTAGCACTTTCCGGAAGGATGCTCATTGCTCACCAAAAAACTTATGCCAAAACCTCCAAGAAAGCTCGTCATAACGTGACGTAACGTGACGCAACAATTACGTAACTTGAATATTGCAGATAATGTGCATGAATTGACCCTAATAATTCTAGAGTTCTCGAAAATAAGCTGGAAAAAAGGAAATTGCGTTATGCAACATTAATTAACCTTTTCACTAAATACCACAACCTTATCTCAACAATTGCGTACTTGTACACGTACTTGTAGCGAACTTACGGTACTCGTACCAAAGAGGTCTTTGCTAACCTCGTACTAATTCAATCGTACTTATGTAACGGGTCATTGGTTTATTTTTGTTCTCTCTTTACACGGCATTTACTCAGAGACAAGACATCCTACAATCTGGGGAATAGACTCATTTGAAAGATCTAATTCTCTTTAGTAATGCCACAAAAGGGCTTTCCAATATCACAAATATGAAGGATTCAACAAGCATTTTCCTGGGAGGTCTGATTTCCGTTTGAGCGTTAAAAACGCTACATATAATGCACCAAAGTTGGCCAAACATTTGGTCTATGTACTCTCGCCATTCAGCATTTATGTAGTAAAAGCGTAGGCTAGGTCCAAAACGCAGCATTAGTATATAGCACACCTTTGTTCTACCATACATCATCTTGTAATATCTCGCAAACCATTAAATGGATTAAGCTGAAACTTTACGTGATTTGAGAGGAATATTGAAGCTTGATACACGTAAAATTTCAAGTTATTTCGTTCAGTCAGAGAGAAATTATGAGCCTCTGAAAGGTTGGCCAGTTTTCATCAAAATTGTGTAGTGTTTTTATGGCTGACCAAAAATCAGACTTTGCATGAAACTTCTTTGCATTTCTTTTATGTTGCTTCTGCCAAGATGATTACTTATAAAGGGGAAAAAGGGCTTTTAAACGAGCCTAGTTTCAAGTCTGTAGGTCTTGTAGTTTTGGTGTTACAGGCATGGAAAGTGAG
>JAOXNJ010116461.1:0-11427 GCA_028566655.1 Metis holothuriae
AATTTGCAAGCCTTCAGGGGTAGAGACGGGGATGCGGGCGCGCGCGCTTGAGACCCCTAAACTGCACGTTAACCTAAGCGTTTACAAAAGTTCTCCAATATGAACATACTGTAGTTGTACGTAAAGCGAGTGAGTGTTCTGACTTGTGTCACCCCTGATCGAAAGTCTGCCCGTCTGCCCGCTCGGGCGGCGCGGCCGGCGCGTAGGACGGCCAAACTGGCGAGGCCGCATCGAAACGGAAATAGAGTTGAGTCGCGCCGCCATTTCTCTCGCTCCAATCGAGCCCAAAATTCCTCAACAAGAAATAAAATGCGTCCCCAAATCGCATTTTCATACACTTTTGCATTCATTGTGATGTCTACATATCCCAAAGCATCCAAAAAGCTTAATTGCATTTCAATTCGAGTCGTTTTAATAAGCGGAAATATGAGGGAGTCGAGTCGAGTCGACTCGACTCAACTCGAGCCGATGCAGCACTAATAGGGGCTACTAGAGTGTGTGTAGTGGGACGCACGCACGCAGTCGAATCGCCTGAGCAGTTGACTTCGGGGTCGCAGACGTCCTCGCCGAGCGCCACTCGTTGTCGTTGTCGTCGATCGAGAAGAACAAGTTGTGGGTGAATGGACGCGGGCAAGGTGTTCGGAGGCGGCGCCAAGGCGGCCGAGGCCGACAAGCTCAACATCGACAGCATCATCGCCAGGCTCCTCGAAGGCACGGCCAACGAACGTCAATTTAATTGTGTGCAGACAGCAACAACTTGTTCCTGAAGTCCGTTCCTAGATTCCTCGACTCCCCTCGTCGCCGTGGCAACAACAATCGAGTTGCACGTCAATCCCCGCCAATCGTTTTGATGGGGATCAGCGATGCCTGTACCGTGTTTGCTTGTTTAGACGAGCACTTGGATGCTAAAAGTGCGCTTGAAATGAAACGTAACGAGTGCGAAGCGAGTGTTTGTTGACCGAAAGATTGAGCTGCGGTGCAACGCATCGAGCGACACGTCGCTTTGTTCTTACCGGCTGATAAAGGGGCTTACACTAGGTTTTTTTGTTCAGGGGCTTATGTAGCCACGTTTTTAAGGTTTAACCCAGGTTTAACTCGGGTTCGGTGGCTAATGCTCTTAAGCAGCTTGTGCAAGAGTCCAAAGTTGGCTCTTATTATTGGCGAAGAAAAGAGGAGATTAGAACTTATTTAAATGGTTCTTACTAATATAAGTTTTCATTTCAGAGCGAGCGGAGTTAAATTAAAATCTCGTAGTCAGGTTTAGTTACAGATCAATTAATCATCGACTTTGATAGATTGGGGTGATTGTGGGGTAGACGACTCAATGATTGCTTTTCTTTTCAATCCTTTAGGACAAGGTTTTCTATCGCCCTTTCTCTCTTACGCAAGCGACGACCGACCCAAAAAGGCCGAAAGATATACGTACGGTAGATCCGACATCGAGACTTGTTGACATTAGGCCAAACAAATCGAGCCATTGCGTTACTAGACAAACAGGCCTTCATCTCTTCTTGGAAACCGATCACGTCTTTCGCTTCCTGCAATGGAAACAAAGTTGCCATGTGAAAATTGCCAGGGTTGTTGTGCCAATGATTGACAATGCCTGAGGCTTCGACTACCTAAAAAAGCCCGTGGACAAGTAGATAGGACAAGCTTAGTTGTGGACAAGTAGATAGGACAAGCTTAGTTGTGTAAGAGCTGTAATTGCCTTGATGTATGATTGGATTGATGATTGATTGTTTTGTTGTTGCTTGCAGTTCGCGGATCTCGTCCAGGAAAGAATGTGCAGTTGAGCGAGAACGAGATTCGCGGATTATGTTTAAAGTCGCGAGAAATCTTCCTTTCGCAGCCAATTCTGCTCGAACTTGAGGCGCCGCTCAAGATCTGCGGTGAGTTGGTTCTTCCAAGATGTTTTAAAAGGTTTCTTGCTTATTTCTTAATTGTATATTTTATGCTACTCTTTTCAGGCGACATTCACGGCCAGTACTACGACTTGCTGCGTCTTTTCGAGTATGGCGGCTTTCCCCCGGAGTCCAACTACCTCTTTTTAGGCGATTACGTCGATCGTGGCAAACAGAGCCTGGAGACAATCTGCCTCTTACTCGCTTACAAGATTAAATACCCTGAAAACTTCTTCCTGCTGAGAGGCAACCACGAATGTGCCAGCATCAACCGCATATACGGCTTCTACGACGAGTGCAAGCGCAGATACAACATCAAGCTCTGGAAGACCTTCACCGACTGCTTCAACTGCTTGCCCGTAGCCGCCATTGTGGATGAGAAGATCTTTTGCTGCCACGGTGGCCTCAGTCCAGACTTGCAGTCCATGGAGCAAATACGACGCATCATGAGACCCACTGACGTGCCTGACTCGGGCCTCCTTTGTGACTTGCTTTGGTCGGATCCAGACAAGGTAGTACAAATGAAATCTAGCAATATCCTCATCAGTTCATTATTTAACGTCTGGTCTTGCCTTGGTTTTTAAATAATCAAAAATTGTTTTACCTAAAGGACACAATGGGCTGGGGCGAAAACGACCGTGGTGTATCGTTCACCTTTGGTGCCGAGGTGGCTGCCAAGTTCCTGCATAAGCATGACTTTGACCTCATCTGCCGAGCACATCAGGTACTCCCCATAAAAAGAATTAAACTCTTCATTAGCATATAGTATTATTACCATTCGAACCATAGACATTTCTTTTAACTTTTCTCCATGTGCGATCAATTTCCAGGTGGTTGAGGACGGGTACGAGTTCTTTGCGAAACGTCAGCTCGTCACACTCTTCTCAGCGCCAAACTATTGCGGAGAGTTCGACAATGCCGGGGCCATGATGTCTGTCGATGAGACACTCATGTGCTCGTTCCAGATCCTTAAGGTAAGAAGCAAATATGTGCTGTTTTTTGTCTCACACCAAATTCCATTTCTCTTGCAATAGGGCTCCTCTTTATACATTCGTTTTGTTGAACATTTTCAGCCCGCTGACAAGAAGAAGAGCGGTGCTTATGGAGGTGTTAACGCAGGCCGACCAATCACACCTCCGAGGAACTCTGGGCAAAAGACCAAGGGGAAGAAGTAACTCTATTCTTAAGCACCCAATCTTTCAATCAGCCCAATTGCCTCTCGATTGATTGATTAATGTCTACCTATTACACATACACGAACACAACTGCGACAAGCTGAGCGCTCTACCGAGGACTTTAGCTGCTGATTATACATTCGATTGTATTTTTGCGCACTTGATCTGATTGCAAGTGAGCTCAGTGTTGAGGAGCAACAGCAACGCCGTGGCCAAGGAGCAAGGGAGGAAACGAATGCAGACAATTTATATAGTCGCAACCACGCATAGAACGCACTACCAAGAAGCAAAAGAGAGAACGCACACCAACCAACAACATGCCTTGATAAATGAAGTGTACTTGAAATTTTCGATGCTATGTGCAGGCGAATGGAGCGACTGAGCTTGGCGTGTTGTGTCGACGAGGCTAACAACACGAACAATGCTTGCTGATGTGGCTTGTTTGTGGAATTATAAATTGAAGCTAGGCAGGCGGCCATGGCGCTCAAGTCGATCGATAGAGATGCTGGCTACACAAGTGCGTAGGTGTACGAAGAATAAATAAATGACTTTATCTGCCACTGCTAAGCTATTATTCCAATTGTGAGTTTCCCGAGTTTCCCAATTGACCTCGACCCCCGTTCGATTGCATGTCTCTAATTTACGTTAAGGTCGTTCCAGAGAATGTCTACCTGCACCCCTTGTGGCGTGACATGTCGAAAGACAAGTCGGAGTGGTGCACCAAAGCAACCACGCCCAGGTAGAATGGGAGCTTTGCTGGCTTTGAAAGGCATCAAATCTCCAGTACAGTGGAAGCGGTTGTACTCGGCTCGCCTTGGCGCTTACGGGACCTGCGGCTCAGTTGGACTCGGGCATCAAAGAAGACCAAAGCTCAGCAACAAACTTGGGAGAAAGAGATTAAGGGCTACAAAGCAACTGAAAAAAGTTTCGACTCAAGCATTTTGGGGATCGCTGACGCAAGAGCTGAAGTGAGTACGTAGCATTAACGTGATCCTATTGAACAAAGGCCACTTTTTTAGTCTTTTTGAAATATTCGAAGAATAATTTTCAAGGCTTGATTTAAGTCACATAATCAGTGATTCCTGGTCACTTCTCTAGAATAGCGTGTTTTCTAACTAGCACTAATTTAATCACGCATATGTGTATAGCCATGTATTTAACTATTTATCAATTTTATCATAATGGCGTAGAACAGCTGTCATTTAACTTGAAACGGTGACGAAATGATGCTTTTTGTTCCAAAAAAAATGTGTTTTTGTTCTGCAAATCGTTCATTTGCAATAAGTGAGTCAACTTTTCGCAAGTAGATACTTTTCTTTAAGTCAACTCGAGCATTCTTCGAGATCTTTCTAAAAGTGGCATTTAAAAAGCTCTGTTATGAAAATATCGAGTCTCAGTTA
This sequence comes from Metis holothuriae, assembly GCA_028566655.1. NCBI lineage: Eukaryota > Metazoa > Arthropoda > Copepoda > Harpacticoida > Metidae > Metis > Metis holothuriae. The sequence continues at coordinate 4,477 of JAOXNJ010116461.1, forward strand.
TACATTTCAGATCAATGCTCCAAAACTTCATGCATAATGAAGCATTACAAATGACGCAACAATAATCGTGTAAGCAAGCAATCATTGGCAGTGAATGAGTCACTTCCGTTCCAAGTCAATCTCAAACAATGGCAATAAACAGTGGCAAGGACAAATCAAAGCTTGCCTTTAAACTTTTGTCTCAACAAAAACAATAGTACATACTCCATTTATTGTTAGTCCAATCATCAAGCAACCATTAAATGCAAATAACCATTAAATGCACATTTCAACAACATTGCAGTATAAAAAAGTACAGTGTGACGTACACTAGTATATAGTAATGCCTGAATTAACACGTAAGCCTCAAATACTCTAAACATCAATCGAAATGACATTTATATGTAGGTATGTAGTTGTGCACTAATATTGAGTTGTTGACTACAAAACAGTGCTTGAACCGATCTCTGATGACTTCAAGTTTTATATAGTTATACTTGAAAGAAGTTTTAATTATGATTAAGAAGCGTCTTTATCAAGAAAATTTTGTTACTTACTATTAGCACATACATTAAAAGAAGTGTTTTAAAGTGTAAAAGCAAGCCAAGGTCGAGCACTGGTTCTTGTCGAGGTCATCTCTGACAGATGCACAACAATGTTAGTGTTAAATTGTTTATTTAGTAACCTTTGATAAGTACATAATTGGTGGAGGCCATCAAAACCCACGCAAACCTAGCTCGAAGGCCACGCGAATCTCGTTCACACATACAGCTAGTATATAATAAGTGATATATTTGCTCAAAAATTTGGATTTTCAAATATGTTCCAAAATTTTGCTAAATATTAAACGAATCATTTATTAATAGTAGTACATATTCGTTGAGCAATTCTCCCTGACTCCATTAAGGCCAATGACAATCGACGATTCTCGAGAAATTCTGCCATTCCAAGCCACTTTTGTGGTTAACGAGAAGAATTTCACTATAGTAATACTATTAGTAACAGTCATAATGCACATTGTGCTAGCAATATAAACTTATATAATAAAGCAAAAGAGTGATGAAATGACGATTCTGAGTCGATCTCGGTGTGACGGTTCCGCTTGCTGCTTCCATGCTTCTTTCTCACTTCTCGTTCATCATCTCTTTTTGTTGCTCCAACTCAAACTATGTATGTGTACTAGCTATAGTCATTAATATATGTTTGACTTTTTTTAATGTTTTGTAGTCAATTTTAAATTGTTTTTAGTGCAAATTTAGGTTTAAAATGAACTTTTTCTTCAATTGTTAAAATCCATGTGGATCATCCTGAAATTATCTTCTTCTCACATCTTTTTTGCTAAAGCGAATGATTGATTGCGTCATGGATCCAATCAATATGAGATCTTTTTTTTTTCGTGGTCTCAAGATTTTTGGTAATCGTGATTGCCACAGTCATTTAATGGTCATTTCGATCTCTTTTATGGACCGAAAAAAGTTGGACTAATGTCTTTTTTCAATTACGTACAAATTGCACACTTTAATGTGTATTATTAACAATACTCGTAGTAATAATTGCTAGTGATGTCAGAAACAAATCCATGAAGTGCTGATATAAATAAATGTTCATGATCGACATTGAACAACACATTTGATTTTCAACTGAATTCAGGTCTTCGTTTAAGTCGAATTAAATGCATTTCCTCGTTTTTTTTCATAGTGTCCTAGATGGGCGTCGCCACGCGGATTCGGCCGATTTCGTCGAACTCTGAGTGCAGCTGAGAATCAACGCAAACTTCGATAAAAACGAATTAAAGACCAACAATAAGAAAAATAACAAGAAAATGAATAATTTCGAAAAAAAAGCAAAAATGACAATTATAACCGCACTAATCTTTGTTGCCGTCACATTGACCTCGGTAAATGGCCACGGGAGACTGATCGAGCCGCCCTCGCGCTCCACCATGTGGAGGTGATTATGCTAATTTTAATAATAACTAATAAATAAAATTCATTTAACACAATTAATTACGCAATTAAAATTGATTAATTTCATATAATGTCTTAATTGTCGATTAGATACGGCTTTTCGACGCCGCCCAACTACAACGATCACGAGCTTTATTGCGGCGGCTTCAGTCGACAATGGCGCACTAATGGCGGCAAGTGCGGCATCTGCGGAGACCCATGGGACGCTAAACAAGTAATTAATTGCACTTTTTAATTAGACTCATTAAGTCATTATGTTATTTAATTAATAGCTTAATGACAGCTATAATAAGTGAGTAAAGTTTGCAGGAAAAAGAGCAAATTTCTCCCGCAAATTGAGGTTGTTTTCACTGATCTCACTTTCTCTCTCTCTTTCACCGTTTCTGCCGGAGCTCGTCATCGTTTTCTTTCTTCATACGCCGTTATAAACACTGATCTTTGAAGCCAGTCAAACACTAAATAAGTACGTGTAAGTATATATAGACTTGCAATGTCATGTAGAGAGATGATTTCGACGTCGATTTCGTTTATTACTACTGCAAAACTGCGTATATACTTAGTTTATAGTCACGCATGCACTTTTCCTCCGATCCTTGACTGTGTTACGTCTTATATGAGGACAATATTGAAGAGTTCAAAGTTTCTCTTCTTTCCCAATAAAATGCTGTTTTAAAGAAAAATGTACGTACTGGAAGAGGTTCACCTTTTCGCTTTTCCACCTTAAAATAACATAAATTGACGAATGGAATTAAGCAGCCACATTGATTGATTGATTGATTGATTGCAGCCTCGTCCCAATGAGGCTGGCGGGATGTACGGCCGCGGCGTGATTTCGCGCAAGTACTCGGTGTCCTCGGCCATCAAGGTGCGCGTGGAGTTGACGGCCAACCACATGGGCTACTTCGAGTTCAGGCTCTGTCCCAACAACAACATCAAGAGGGCCGCCACGCAAACATGCCTCGATCAACACGTGCTCAAGAGTGCCAGAACCGGCGACACCAGGTCCCACCATACAATTTCTCATAAAAATATTTTTTTAAAAATCGTTAAAAAAGTGAAGAAAATTTGAAAAATTGAAAAATTCGTTGCAGATATTATCCGGGAGAGGGCACGAAAGTGTTCGAGATGCTTTTGCAATTGCCGAAAGGTCTGACCTGCAGACAATGCGTCTTCCAGTGGAGATATGTTGCCGGCAACAACTGGGGTAATTCACACTAATAAAGTCGCATTAAAATCATTTAATTATGTTATAATTCGTCTTAATTAGGGTTAATTAAAAGTTTTATTATTGAAAAATTACTAGTAACTTCTTTTTCCTAGGAGTGTGCAAGAACGGCACGGGTGCGGTGGGCTGCGGTCCCCAGGAGGAGTTCAGGGCGTGCGCCGACGTGAGCATCACGGAGGAGGACGGCTCGGCCGAGGACAAGCCCAACACCTTGTTCGACGAGTACGACGAGTACAACGAGATCGACAACATAGCCGAACCGAATGACAACGAAAAGTCCAATTCCTCCTCGAGTCTGATGTGGATGATCTTGCTCTCCTTGCTGCTGACGGCGACCATGTTCGGCCTGATCTTCCTCTACTACTTGCGCGGCCAGAAGCTGCTTCTGGACCTGAAGCGGAGACGCGGAGTCGACCTGAAATTCCCTCTTTTGGCGCAGGCCAAGCGAATTCCGCAGTATTTGCAGAAAAAAGCGACCAATAACGACACTGTGGCCATTCCTAATGCGGTGAGACCCGCAGTTCCACCCAGAACGAAGCGTTTGGCGCCCACTCCCGCACTGGCCACTGTGACATCTCGACCTCGTGTGGCGAGGCCGAGTGGCGCTCCGCCTCAGACGCCGGTCATCAGTGCGCCTTCCAATGCAGTCATCAACGGGGTCAGTGTGCAGGACGAACTCGTGCCAGCCAGACTCGTCATGGCGGACGAGGACTTGCCCGACTCCATGGAGGGCGAGATCAACGACAAGCAATGACATACAGAAATTCTAAAATCTCCATGTTCGCACTCTAAGTGCACCTACTCAGAACGATTCTACATTTAAGGAAAGAGAGAATATGTACACCATGAAAATACCTACATACATAATTACGTAGATGAACCAGCTGTTTACCTATATGTCCATTTTTTGACTGGGTTCGATCAAATTTCCATTTGATTTGAAGCCAATTCGCAAGTGATCTACGACAATTGGTCTTAACCCTCGCATATTCCAATAAATGGACTGGATTGATTTCTCGCTTTTTTTTGCCACTCTCATTGGGCCAGATTGGCTCCATTTAGTTAACTGTAATGCGACTCGACTCGTGGGGAATTGCGGCGCGATTCAACACTATTCGCGCGCTTGGCCCGAACGTAAACAAAACGTTGGCCGCATTTCGTTCCGCTCCATCGTCGCGCTTGCATCTCGTCGACCCGAGCAGGAAGTTCGTCGCGGCCACGATCGACATGGAGGAGACCATGAAGAACGTGAGCATCACGTCCCCCTGTGCCTTCTTTGATTATGTTTAAATGTTTAATGTAAATGTATTGTTTTAGTTGGAGGAGGACGTGTGCGAGTTGCGTCGTCTGCTGGATTCGGCGGAGCGGCCTCGAGTGCGCGATCTGCTGTCCATCGATCTGCGGAGACTGGAGAGCAACCTCATCGAGCTCAGGGCCAAGACGGGCGACAAGGAGGTTCAGGGCAGTGCCAAGAGCAACGTCAACAAGGCCAACAGGGTCTACGACGTGCAGATCAAGACCTATTGTAAACTGTTATTGCCGTTTATAAGAATTGCCCACCCAAAAGCTGTGATTTTGATATTTAGTGTTGTAATCGTTCGATTTTGATTGTGCTTGTAGCTTGGGATCAGAGCTCTGGCCGCGTGAAGCTCTACTTGACTTCCTTGCCGGGTCTGAAGTCGTTGCCGAAGGAGAATGTGCACGTCACTTTTGGCCACGAGAGCGTCGAGGTTCGCGTGGAGAACTTGGCCAACAAGAACTACGTCTTCGCCCTGCGCAAGTTGTGCAAGGCGATCGACGCGGGCAAGAGCTCCTTCAAGGTGGGCGACGACATCTTGTACGTGTATCTCGAGAAGGCGGAGCAGGAGAACTGGAGCCACTTGACCTGGGCCGAGGCGGAGGCGGCCAAGAAGAAGGAGAGCAAGATGGACACGGGCAACGTGGCCAAGGAGGACCCCTCGGCCGGCATCATGAACCTCATGAAGAAGATGTACGACGAGGGCGACGACGAGATGAAGCGCACCATCGCCAAGGCCTGGACAGAGAGCAGGGACAAGAACGGACCCGCCTTCTAAACCAATTTCGCCACCACTTCTTGAAGTCTTTTCTTAACGAAAGGTCGAGAAGATCAACTTTCAAAGGGTTTTTTTTAGTTGCCATCTCTCCTCATTTGACTTCATGTTAAAAATTTTGGTGGCTCAGTTCGATCCCCATTCTTTTGTGGGCACAGCACACCGATGATTGAAAGTGTACCTTAAATCTCGAGGGTATTAAAGTGAAGAGCGAGAGAAATGCACAAATTTTGGTTTATTTGCTCTGTAGGAAGTACTAAAATTGAAGAATAACGTTCATATCACTCATTACAGTTTGGGAGAGACACAGATTTGGTCTAACGAAGAGGGACAGAGCGCATTGCTCGACTTCTTTAACACTGACAACCGTGAGTATAAAATGTTGACTTCGAGGCAAACTTTTTCTTGGCAAGAACAATTGAGGCAATTTTTATACCAAGCATTCATTGATTACTCAGTTATTTGTGAAATTAGCTTTTTTTCGAGCAATAAACTTTTTACCTATATCAGTCGTCGACAAAGTGGAGAGCATCGATGCCCAATGTCGCCTTCGTCCTCGGATCCTGCTCACTGAGTACACTCGACATTTCATCACAGATATCGTTCAACTCGCTTTTAAGCTTGTGGTTATTATTGTGCTCATTGTTTGGCATCAATTTCATTAGTCTGCTCTGCCAAGATGCAACTCGTGTGAGCACGTGTGTAAGTTTATCGTCCTGGAGACTGTTGACGACGACGGCGTCGAATTCTTCGCACAGCGAATGAGGTCGTCTGAAATCGACCATCACTTTGACTTGAGGCTCATTTTTCTTCCTGTTCGAAACACTTGTTGACGATCTGACCAAAGGTTTTGATCTAGATTCATCTTTCCTTCTTCCCCGATTGGCCTTGGCTCTCCCCTTGTGGTCGTGATGGGTCTCGAATTTCATGGACGGACGACGAGGCCGACGGTGTCGATCGGGTTGCCATAGAAAAAGAGCCAAATCGATGACGGCGTTCGCCTCCACGCTTTTAGGGTACTGCGACACCAACATCAGCGTGCACTGCATGGGGTCAGAGGAGAGCAACTCGTTTCTTATCACCAACACCTGCATAAATAGTTGAATATTGGTTAAAGATGACTTTCGAAACGGTCTTTATGATCAAAAAGAGGTGAAATTTCCATGTGATTTGATTAAATGTATAGAAACTGAGGTTGCTACCATGGCAAGAAGAATGTGGTCGACGATCTTGAAGTCTGTGGCCAAAATTGCGTCCCAGATCTTCAAGTAGTCTTTGGGGAATTGTCTGGAGAAAAGTAATCTGGTCCAATTCATGCCGAATGTTGCTGGAAGCACTTGTGCCTTTTGAAGGTGATCGTAGAGACGACGATCCTCTACCTTCAACATCTTCTCCCACACCGAGTCCAGACGACTCACTGCCGGCGACAGCCCCGACTCCCTGTTGGGCAAGTAGTACCAGTCCCACATGTGCTTCATCAGGGCCTCGAAGATGGCGTACACGTCGTGCTCCAAGTAAAGCAGATCGTTGACATTCGCCAATATTTCGTGCAAATCGTCACTGGGATCGCTACAAGCGTCCTGCGAGGTCGACGTGCAACAGTCGTGCTGCACCAGCATCAGCGTCGCAAGGAGTTCGTGCATTCCCTAAAAAATCATTAATATTCAATCAAAGATCAAAATGGTAGTAATAAAAGTTCTTCTTTAAC
>JAOXNJ010116572.1:0-21681 GCA_028566655.1 Metis holothuriae
CGAACGATCAGCGTGAGCACGGCGATGACGATCACGCAGGGCACGAAAATGGCGGAGATGCGGTCCACCAGCCGCTGTACCGGCGCCTTGCACTCCTGAGCCTTGGCTACAAGATTGGCGATGCGCGCCAAGGTGGTGTCGCGTCCCACCTGCTCGGCACGCAGCTTCAGGGCACCGGTACCATTGAGCGATCCAGCCATCACCGGATCGCCGGGCCCGCGCGGTACGGGCAGGCTTTCGCCGGTGACCAGGCTCTCATCCAGTTCGCTCTGGCCTTCGACAATTCTGCCATCCACGGGCAGGCGCTCGCCCGGGCGGATGATGAGGCAATCGCCCGCGGCAATTATGGCCAGCGGTACGTCGCTTTCCTGCCCATCGCGCCAGAGCCTTGCCGTTTCGGGCTGCAAGGTCATCAGCGACCGCAGTGCGGCACTGGCTGATCGCTTGGCGCGCGTCTCAAGATACTTGCCCAGCAGCACCAGCGTGATGACAACGGCCGCCGCCTCGAAATAAAGCTGTCCCGCTGCCGCCGCGCCTTCTTGCAGAACCAGCCAGACGCTCAGGCCGTAGGCGGCGGTGGTGCCCAGGGCCACCAGCTGATCCATATTGCCGGAGCCGGTGCGCAAGCCGCGCCAAGCAGAGCGGTAGAAGCGCTGGCCGATCCAGAGCTGCACGGGCGTGGCCAGGGCCCACTCGATCCAGACGGGCCAATGCCACATGCGGCCGAACGGCATGGCAAGCATCGGCAGGACGAGCGGCAGTGTCAGCGCAATTGCGAGCGCCAACTGCGTGCGCTCGGCACGCGCGAGCCGAGCCGCCTCGGTCTCGCGGAGCTGCTCGGTTTGCGCACCGTCCTCTTCTGCTCTGGCGGAAAACCCTGCGGCTTCCACGGCATCCAGCACGTCCGCAGGCGTGGCCAGACTGGCATCGAGCCGCGCATGCCCGCGCTCAAGTGCCAGATTGACGGACACGGTCTCCACGCCGGTCACGGCCCGCACGGCGCGCTCGACGGACGCGGCACAGCCGGCACAGGTCATGCCAGAGATGGCGAAATCGAGACTGGCCAGTTCCTTCTTCGCCGCGCCAATAGCCGTTGTCACCATCATCTACTCCTGGCACCAAACCACCATCGAGAATTCTGTGGCGACCCGTTTCTGTCAATTGGCCGCGTAGCAGAAATCAGGCGAATGCGTGCTCAAGCCTCTCGACTGCCGCCTCAACCATGCTTCTCGGGCAGGCGATATTGAAGCGCAGCCATGACTCACCGCCCGGACCAAAAGTCGTTCCACGATTGACCGCTACCCTGGCGCGACCGAACACCCGCTCATCAACCTCGGCCCGTGTCAGGCCGACTCCCGAGAAATCGACCCAGGAAAGATAAGTTCCCTCAAGCGGCATGACCTTCGCGCCCGGCACCGCATGCTCCATACCTTCGGCCAACAGATCGCGATTGGTCTGTAGGTAGCTCAAGAGGGCTTCGAGCCAGGGCTCGCCATGGCGATAGGCCGCCATGGTCATCAAGGGTCCGAAACGGTTGGGATTGCCTAGCCCGCAGCGCTCCTGCTGGCGGCGGTAGCGGCGGCGCAGAGCCGGATCGGTGATCACGACAAAGCCGGTCATGCCGCCCGCAAGATTGAAGGTCTTCGACGCGGCGACGCAGGTGATGGTGTTGGCGGCGATCTCTGGCCCAAGGGTCTCGAATACGGTGTGTCGGTTCGGCTTAAACACGAGATCGTGATGGATCTCGTCCGCGATAACCAGAATGTTCCGCTCAAGGCAGAATTCGGCCAGCGTTCGAAGCTCGTCTTCCCGCCAGACCCGGCCGCCTGGATTGTGCGGCGAGCAGAGGATGAGCATACGCGTCTTGTCGTCGACCTGACGTTCCAGTTCCTCCATGTCCATGGCATATTTGCCCTGGACGTTCTTCAGCCTGTTCGAAATCACCTGGCAGCCATTGTTGCGGATCCCATGCGCGAATGGGTGGTAGACAGGCGTCTGCAGCACCACCTTGTCACCGGGCCGGCAAAAGGCCTGGATCGCCAGATTCACTGCAGTGACGATGCCTGGCATGATGGTGATATGCCCCGGATTGACGCTCCAGCCATGCCGCCGCTGCATCCATGAGGTAAGCGCATCGAACATTTCGGTGGGATCGGCCCAATAGCCATGAACGCCATGCGCCACGGCTTCGGCAAGCGCCTCGTTGACGGCGGGAGGGGGGAGGAACTCCATGTCCGCCACCCACATCGCCAGCCCCTCATCGGCGGGGACCCCATAGAGCGCCTCCATCCTGTCCCATTTGATGCAGTTCGTTTGCTTGCGGTCAATGACTTGATTGAAATCGAAGGGCATGGGGCGCTGGGCTTTCGTCGTTCATGGTGGGCTGTTGCTTATGCAGTCGAATTAGCGGGACTTATCCCGAGATTGAAGCACCGTCTTAGGCATCGCCGTGAATCAGAGCATCAAGTCTATCGCCAAATAGCGCGAAGGCCCTGCCGTCATCGCCTGTCGCGCCGAGGGCTTGATAGGTTTTGTAGACTGCCGCATTGATGGCCAGCGCCACCCAACAGATGTAGTTGCGTCCCTCGCTTCGCAATTGCTGGCCCAGCCGGCGGAGCATCGCGCGCATGATGCCGCGCCGACGGTGGTCCGAGACAACAAAGACATCGCAGACGTAGTAGCCGCTGGCCATGTAGGCTGTGTCAAAGGCATCATGGTAGAGCGTATAGCCGACGTCATCACCGCAATGTTCTGCCAACAGGCAATGCAGATGCAGGGATACATCAAACCAGTCGCGGGCAATGGCATCGGCGATACTCGACAGTCGCAGATTTTGCTGCGCGTGGCCAACCCGATCAAGGCAGCCAGCGATTTGGCACCGTTCTTGACGAAGCGCTATACGAGATGTCCGCTTTGGGTCATGGATGCCGGGCGTGATGCACAATTCAAGCAAGCGAGGTGAACATCCATGGCCAGGCCCGTCATCATCACATGCGCCGTGACTGGCGGCATTCACACACCCACCATGTCGCCGCATCTGCCAATCACGGCGGATGAGATTGCGCATGGTGCCATCGGCGCCGCTGAGGCCGGTGCCTCGATCATCCATTTGCACGCGCGCGATCCCAAAACCGGCAAGCCCGATCCACGGCCCGAGACCTTCATGGAGTTCCTGCCGCGCATCAAGCAGAGCACGGATGCCGTGATCAACATCTCCACGGGCGGCGGGTTGGGCATGACCCGGGAGGAACGGCTTGCCGCCGCCATGCGCGCCTCGCCCGAAATGGCCTCGCTCAATGTCGGGTCGATGAACTTCGCTCTGTTTCCTCTCCTGCAGAAATATCCAGAATTCAAGTTCGACTGGGAGCGTCAGTTCCTGGAAATGACCAAGGACTTCATTTTTCGCAACACCTTCGGTGATATCGAGTTCATCCTGAAGGAGCTGGGTGAGCAGCACGGCACGCGTTTCGAATTTGAATGCTATGATTTGGGCCACTTGTACAACCTAGCATACTTTGTCGACCATGGTTTGGTCAAACCGCCATTCTTCTTGCAGATGGTTTTCGGAATCATGGGTGGCATGGGTGCCGATCTGGATAACCTTATGCATCTGCATAAGAAGGCCAACGAACTCTTTGGCGATGCTTATGAATGGTCGGTCTTGGCTGCCGGTCGCCATCAAATGCCATTTGCAACACAGGCAGCGCTGCTTGGTGGCAATCTGCGCGTCGGTCTGGAGGACAGCCTGTTCATTGGCAAGGGCAGGCTGGCTCAGTCCAATGCCGAGCAGGTGAGCAAGATTCGGGCAATTGTCGAGAATCTGGGTCTGGAGGTCGCCACGCCCGCTCAGGCGCGCGAACGACTGGCTCTCAAGGGCGGCGATAAGGTGGCGTTCTAGCAGGCTGCTGAAAAAGGAATGACGACCGCAAAGGCAAAAAGCGTGCCGTCTCCCCATCGCCAAGAGGGAGGAGATGCGGCGCAAATGGCCGGCGAGCTTCGTCGGACGCTCGGGCGCGTAGCGCTGCTACGCTGCCCTTCATTCCTCCTCGCTCCCGGCCATTTGCGTCTCGCATCGCGGTCATCACTCCTTTTGCAGCAGCCTGGTAGAACCGGTGGCAGGCCTGTGGCGGGCGGCGGAACGGTTCAGCCCGCCGGAATATCCACCCAGGCGCGTGTCTCTGCGCTTTCGAGAATGGCTTCGCAGACGCCCTCAACCCGGGCACCCTCGGCAAAGTCTGGCCAGGCCTTGGCATCGCCGGCAATGGCCGCCAGCAAATGATGGGCTTCGCAAATCTTGAGGTCGTTGAAACCCAGCCCGTGGCCGTGGGCCGGCGTGAAGCGGTCGAATGGCGGGTGTGGCGGTCCGGTAAGAATGGTGCGATAGCCGTTGGATGCGGGATCGTCGGTCGGTGTGTAGAGCTGCAGTTCGTTGAATCGCTCCTGGGTGAAGCGGATGCTGCCCCTGGTGCCATAGAGTTCGAAATCGAAACCGTTCTTGCGGCCCCAGGCGATGCGCGAGGTGCCGAGATGGCCAATTGCCCCACTCTTGAACTGCAGGATTGCCTCGGCAATATCTTCATTCTCGACGGGTCTGTCCTGGCCGTCCCTGTCCACCCTGTTCGCAATGGCGGTGTGCAGGACGGCGCTGACCGATGCGATCGGCCCCGCCAGAAAGTGCATCAGGTTGAGCGTATGGCTGCCCAGATCGCCCAAGGCTCCTGATCCCGCCAGTCTCGTCTGCACACGCCAGCCATGCGGAAAGGCAGGATCGCCCATATAATCCTCATCGAAAATGCCACGAAAACAGGTGAGTTCTCCCAATACACCCTCGTCCACCAACTTCCTGGCATACTGCACGGCAGGCGAGCAGATATAGTTGTAGCCGACGAGTGTCACCACACCTTGTTTGGCTGCCGTCTGCGCCATCTCACGGGCATCGGTGGCGTTTAGCGCCAGAGGCTTTTCGCACCAGACATGCTTGCCGGCCCCGATTGCCGCCAGGGCCATTTCCTTGTGCAGAACATTGGGCGAGGTGATCGAGACGATATGCACATCCGGGTCTTCAACGAGTTCCTGCCAACTGTCCGTGGCCTTTGCGAATCCGAAACGTTCCTTGGCCAGATTGGCCGACTTGGTCGTCAGATCAGCGACGGAGGTCAGGCGCGGCGTCAGGCTTGGCTGAAACACGTGCGCAACAGCCCGCATGGCTTGAGCGTGGCAGGCACCCATATAGCCCGTGCCGATGACACCAACACCAATTTCGCTCAAAGCGCTGTTCCCTGGTTGTCGTTATCGAGAACGGCTGCATAGGCGCAAGCGCAATGGCCCGCAAGCGGTCACATTGTCGTTCGGTCAACGCTCAGATAATAGAGCCTGTTGTGCTTGCGGCGTGGGTCCCCGATATCGGCGACACAAAGGCTATCGAAGATAATATTGAGCCCGGCACGAGCGAATAGCGTCTGATAGTCGTGAGAAAAGGACTGAAGCTTGCTTCCTGTTTCGCTGTCGAAGGTCTTGCCCTGCCAAGTCATGACAGCCGCATGGCCTCCCATCATCGACTTCATGTTCTCAATGGCGGTTGCAATATCCTCGGGCGGAATATGCAAGAGTACCTGGGTGCAAAAAACCAAGTCAAATTCCTCAGAGAGGTGCTCCGAGGTAATGTCTAGCTGAAATGCCCGCGCTCCTCTAGAATCGCAACGTTTCTTGAGAGTCGTGTAGTAGCATTCGGACCATTCAATACATGTAAGATCGACGTCATAGTCGGCCCAAACATCGACGAACTTTCCGGGTCCTGCGCCGATATCCAAGACGCGCTTGCCGCGCATCATCGGACCCCACCAATGCGTCAAGAGGGCCATATCCGCGCGACTATCCGCTGGCGGCTCATAGGCGCGATCCTGGCATTCAAAGAATGGCCTCACCTTGGGGCTATCCGGGGAAGACCAATAGGCTTTTATCTGTTCGTTCACGCTTAGATTCCCCTACCTGTACTTTGATGGCGCGTTCGCCGATTAGGTGAGCCGCAATCGCTAGAACTGTCATGGTTCGACCGATTTGATCCGTACAAGCGGCCGATCTGGATTGAACATTCGGTTGCATGGCGAAGGGCCGGCGAAGCCCAAACTGCCGGGATCAGATCCAACAATTGCGCGACCAATTCAAGTAAAAATACTCTATAGGGTTGATCAATTTTGCTCGCAGCGTGCCCATCCATCAAAATGCTTGGGTCGTTGGCCTATCTGGGGTTCAAGTAGTAAAGCTTGTTGCGCCTTTGCCGCGTATCCGCCAGATCGGCGACGCAATCGCAATCCAGGGTGACCGCAATTCCGGCTTCCTCGAACAATGTGCGATAATCGTGGGAAAAGGATTGCAACTTGTCGCCCGTCTCATGGTCGAAGGTCTTTCCCTGCCACGTGATCACGGCCGCATACCCTGCCATCATCGACTTCATGTTGGCGATCGCTTCGGCGATGTTCTCCGGGGGAATATGCAAGAGTACCTGCGTGCAGAACACCAGATCGAATGTCTCGGGCAGGCTTTCGAGCGTCAGGTCGAGCTGAACGGCGCGCGCACCGGCGCGATCGCAGCGCTCAGCTAGAATCGGCAGAAACGCGTCCGACCACTCGGCACAGACCAGTTCCACATCGAATTCGGCCCAGAGTTCGACAAAGCGTCCGGGCCCAGCACCAAGATCGAGAACGCGCCTGCCTCGGAACAAGGGGCCCCACCACTGGCGCAGCAGATTGGCATCGGCCCTTCCAGTCATCGGATCGTCACTGGTGGCGCGCTCAATGAAGGACGGGACCTTGGCACTCCCCGGCGATGACCAATAGTCCCTGATCGACTGGCTCATCGGCTGTTCATCCTGCCAGGACGCGCACGGGAGCGCCATTGATCCACGCCTCGATATTCTCCACCGTCTCGCGGAAGAAAACCTCGAATGTCTGGGCGGTAACATAGCCGATATGGGGCGTGAGCAGCAGGTTCGGTGCGGCCAGCAGGGCGTGATCGGCGGGCAAGGGCTCCTGGTCGAACACATCGATGGCCGCACCGGCTATGCTGCCCGTATTCAATGCATCAATGAGAGCCGGCTGGTCGACAATCGGGCCGCGCGAGGTATTGATGAGATAGGCGTCGCGGCGCATGACCGCGAATTCAGCCTGGCCGACCAATCCATGCGAGCGCGGCGACAGGCGCATGTGGATCGAGACATAGTCGCTGCGTTCGAAAAGCTCCTGCCTGGCCACATGTTCGACGCCAGTCTCAGCGCAACGCTCCGGCGTCAAATTTTGGCTCCAGGCAATCACTTTCATGCCAAAGGCCTGTGCCGTGGATGCTACCTGACCGCCCAGCCGGCCAAGGCCCAACAACCCCAGCGTCGCACCCCGGACATCGCGGCCAATGCCTTGCTGCCACTGTCCCAGCCGCAGGCTATGGGCCTGCGGCAGCAGCCGGCGTGCCTGGGCCAAGAGAAGTGTCATGGTCAGTTCGGCGGTGGGATGTATCGGCGAGGCCGTGCCACATACAGGAATGCCGCGAGCCTGGGCAGCAACGATATCGATTGCCGCATTTTTCATGCCCGTGGTGACAATGAGCTTGAGCTCGGGCAGGGCGTCGATGACACGCGCTGGAAAGGGCGTGCGCTCGCGCATCAGGCAGATGACTTCAAAAGGCTTTAGTGTCTCAACCAATTTCTGAGGATCGGTGATCGGTGCATGAAAAAAGCTCACCTCCGCCCGGCTCTGCAACACCGACCAATCGGCGAAATGCCTGGCAACATCCTGATAGTCATCAAGCACGGCAATGCGCATATCGCTTCCCCCGGCAAATCTTGTTGCTATCGCCAACCATCCTGGAGGCTACCGCCTGCTACCGCGCCTCGTCTCGCGTCGCCAGAGCCAATAGATGGCGGCGAGGCTCATGGTCAGCCAGAGCAGGACAAACAGGAAGGCGGGCAGGAAGAAGGTTTCCGCGAGTGCTGCGGCATCGTTGTGACCGCGATGACCGGGGAGCGACCAGATGGCGCCGACCCCGCCCAGCACGAGATGTATGGCCACAAGACGCGCCAGCCAGAGCGTGATGCCAGCACGGCCCCAACGCCAAGCCGCCACCAGAAGCCCCGCGAGAAGTAGCGCAATGAACAGGCTGACCAGATCGCGCATCCACAAGAGCGCGCTGAGGCCGATGATCAACGCCAATCCCAGGGCCAGATTGTGTGCCAGTTCACGGTTCTTGCCGGTGCCGCCCTGCTCGATTGCCAGATAGAGCGCGATGCCGGAGAGGACCGTGCCCGGATAGCCGACGAAAGTGACAAGGGCAGGGAGGAAGGAACCTGAACTCTTGAGCAGGCCGGAGCCATCAAGATTGAGCTCCATGCGCAAGACCGAGCCGCCAGTGAGAAGTGCCATAAGCCCATGGCTTAACTCGTGAAAGAACGTCTCATACCAGTTCAGAACGATGCCAAGGAGCGGCAGCGACGCCAGCATGGTCGCCGCGACCGCCAAGACCACGAGCCGCAGGGCCGGGCGGCGTTCAAGCTGCTCGATCACAGAACGGCACCTTTCCGGGCAGGCTCGTCGCAGGAACTAGAAGCGGATGCGCGCACCCACTGAGAGGATGTCGATCGCGGCCTCGTACTCGGCATTGAGGTCACCGCGCGAGGCATTGCCGGGATCGGTGGCGCGCAGGCGGACATCACTGTCCTCGACGAAGATGTGCGTGTAGCCGAGATTGAAGCTCACCAGATCGTTGGGCGCGTATTCGATGCCCGCCGCGACCCAATAACGGTCGTTATCGGGGATCCGCGGCGTGCGGGTGCGCGTGCTCAAGGGTGATTCATCATAGGCCACGCCCGTGCGCAATGTCCAAGCCTCGTTCAGGCGATAGTTTGCGCCCACGGCAAAGAACCACTGATCATCCCAGTCTTCCTCGGTCACGCTGTTGGGCACCTGATTGTCGAACTCGATCAGCAGTTCATCAAATGTCGACCACTGCGTCCACTGCGCCTCGCCCATGATCGTCAGCCTGTCGCCGATATTCTGGCTGATGCCGAAATTGAGCATGGCCGGGGTGTCGATGGCGGCCTCGACATCTGTATCGGTGAAGATCGCGCCGATGGCGCCGCCCTGCAGGGGAGCTGGCACTGTGAAATCGCTGTCGCCCTTGAGGTTGTGATCGATCTGGCTGCGAAAGCCGACGCCCAGCTTGGTTCCCGGCACGGGCTCGGCCAGCGCGCCGAGCGTGAAGCCGACTGCGAGATCGTCTCCCTCCACTTGTGCGAAGCCGTCCAGCGAACCGGCAGGGAAGGGGCCGGCACCCTGGCCCGTGGCTATGGTGGCGAAATCCACGGCATTGGTCAGCTCGGCCTCGATGTACTGTATGGCGAGGCCAGCGGCGATCGTTGCCTGCGGTACAGGGTTGTAGGCGATGACTGGATTGACATTGATGGTGAGCACGCGCGACTTGACGCCGTGATAACGGCCGATCCAGCCCTCGCTATATTCCGTCTCCAAGCCGAACGGGACATTGATCCCGAGCCCGAGCGCCAGCTGCTCATTGATCCTGGCTGTGGCATAGATGGCGGGTACGGCCTCGTTCTCACCGAAATCGTCGTCATTGGTGGAGCCTGTGACCACGCTGCCGGCGGGATTGAGCGGCTGGTTGTATTCCGCGTCCTTCAATTCCGAGCGCGGTGCTATATAGGAAACGCTGATCTGGCCCTGAACGCCGTCGAGCCTGCCAACTGTCGCCGGATTGAAGAACATGTAGCTCGGGTCCTCGGCTGCCGAACTCGCACCGGCGAAGGCATTGGCCTGGGCCGTGCTCGATTGTTCCTTGAGTGCGAAGCCAGCGGCGCGGGCATCGCTATGTGCGACAAGTGCCATGATCAGCGCTGCCGAACCAAGTAGGGCTGAGCGATGCCCGAACATTTGCGTTTGGCCTCCGAATTGTTTTCTATTCAGCGCCGGCGACCCTGTCGATTGGCAGGGCAAGCGGCAATTGCAGAGTGTCACCCTGTTGGCGAAAGCGCTGGATTGTTGCTCAATCTCTACAAGTAGGGCTCTACAATCAGGGGGAAACGAATGGGAAGGAAGCCGGCATGCGGGTAAGCGACAGGCGCGAACTGGGGCGCAGCGGGCTGATGGTGCAGCTCATGGGCTTTGGCGGCGCGCCATTGGGCAATATGTATGAGGCGTTCTCGGACGAGCAGGCGCGACTGGCCGTTACTGCGGCCCATGCAGCCGGCATGCGTTTCTTTGATACCGCACCACTTTATGGCCACGGGCTCAGCGAGCACCGCCTGGGTGAGGCGCTGCGTGGCATCGAGCGGTCGAGTTATGTGTTGTCGACAAAGGTTGGCCGCCTCCTGAAACCCACTCCGCCGGAGCAGGTCGATGGCGGTCAGTTCAAGAATGTGCCGCCATTCATGGGCCATTATGACTACAGCTATGACGGTGCCATGCGCTCGGTGGAGGACAGCATGCAGCGCCTGGGCCTATCCAGGATCGACGTGCTGTTGATTCATGACGTTGATGTCTGGACGCATGGCAGCGAGGAGGCACGGCTGGAGCGCTTCAGGCAATGCATGGATGGTGCCTATCCGGCACTGGCCAAACTGCGTGATGAGGGGGTGGTCAAGGCCATCGGCTGCGGCATGAACGAGAATGCCGCCTGCGAGGCCTTTGCGCGCGCCGGCGATTTCGACACCTTCCTGCTGGCTGGCCGCTACACGCTTCTTGAACAGGAAGCACTGGACAGCTTCCTGCCGCTTTGCACTGAAAAGGGCATCTCGCTGATGATCGGCGGCCCTTATAATACCGGCATATTGGCCACCGGTGCTATCGACGGGGCCCACTACAACTACCAGCCGGCGCCACCTGAGATCATGGCGCGCGTCGCCGGCATCGAGCGGGTTTGCGCGGCGCACAATGTCAGCCTGGCAACGGCCGCACTGCATTTCCCGTTGCATCACCCGCAAGTCGCCAGCATCATCCCAGGTGCCCGCAGCGCCGATGAGGTGCATCGCAATCGCGCCACCTTCGAGGCGGAAATCCCGGCCAGCTTCTGGAGTGATCTGAAAAGCGAAGGGTTGCTGCGCGAGGATGCACCGGTGCCCGGATAGCGCTGTTCGGCGCAAATGGCTGCCGCACTCGGTCTTGCCTATGCCTCGCCTGCGGTCGGCGCGCACAACCTCGCCGTCGGCGATTTTGGTGGTGCAGGGTTAGCAGCCGATTGAGCTGAGCCCTGAGATATCGTGCCGCTTGCTGTCGGCTACAGGATTGGCGCATATGCCAGGGGTTGGTGTTGCGAGGAGGTGAAGCTGTGATCGATGCGGACAAGCTGCTCAAGGGCTTGATGAAGGGCGGCGGCAAGCTCGCCAAGGGCAAGCTGGGCGGGAGCAAGCTGAGCGGCGGGACCCTGGCCAAGGGCGGCGGGCTGATGCTCCTGGGCGGCATCGCCTATGCGGCCTTTGAGCATTATACCAAGGACCGCAATCAGCCGTCGGCCGGGTCGGGTCATTTCGGGCACAATCCGCCCCGACACATGCCTCCATCAATGGCACAGCCGATGGGTCGTTCCATGGGCAGTGTTTCTCCACCGCCGCCCCCAATTCCGCAAGCGGTGCAGCCGTCGATGGCACCGCCACCACCGCCCGCAAGCGCCCGTCCCGAGCCTGAGGTTTCTGATCCCAAGGCCATGCTTCTCGTCAAGGCGATGATTGCCGCCGCCAAGGCCGATGGTGCTGTGGACGAGGATGAGCGCGCAGCAATTCTATCGGCCTTGGACGAGCAGGGGCAGGGGGCGGAGGCGCATGCATTTATCGGTGCCGAGCTGCTTAAGCCGCTCGATCTCTGTGAGATCACGTCCCAGGTTCGCGACGCGCAAACCGCCGCCGAGGTCTACACCGCCTCGCTGCTGGCCATTACCGTCGACACCGATGCCGAGCGGCAATATCTGCAGCAATTGGCGGCGAGGCTGGGCCTGACCCCGGAGCAGTGCCGGGCAATCGAGGCGCGCTGCTCCGAATTGGGCGGCGCGAGCGACTGAACGTCTGGGCGCGGGCTCCCTGGTTCTGGGAACGCTGGCAACTGTCTGGGGTTGTTCGCGTCCTTCCGGCGTACCGCCCATGCCCGGCCGCTCCACAACAAGTCAATATCAATCATAAGTTATTAAAACTCATGCAATATCTTCTTGTAATTGAAGAAGTTTAATGCTCTTGCGTGCTTTGGGCGATGAGGCGCGTTGCCAGGTTCCTGTTGGCTCTCGCCGGGGGCGTTTTTTGTCAGCAATGGGGGCATCGTCGCATGCGTGCGAGCAGGAGCCTAACAGGCGAACGGCTTCGCCAATCGGTCAGCATTCTCTCTATTCTATGTATGAGCACACCTGCTGCCGCTTCCCTTTACAATGGCCGCTACAGCGTCAATCAGGTGTTCGACACTCAGCGTTTCCATCGGCAGGCAATCCGCTCACGTTGTCGAACTCCATACAACCATTCAAGGACCCATTCGGGCCTGGACAGCAATATGACATTGGGACCGGCTATGTCGCCTTCGAGGATTCGAGCGACCCGACATTTCTCGTGACCCTTAAACAGTTCGATGCGGCCGGAACTTTTGTCCAGACCGTCGCCACCAGGGGCAATGTCTATGGGCTTGGGCCCGAGGGTTTCCTGTTCGTCGGCGAATTTGGAACGGGAACCCTTATCTCCAACAATGAGGGTCATTCTTATAGAGGAACGGTAACATACACGCCAGCCGTCTGTTCGCAGAACCAGTGCCTTGCGACCGATCCCGAAATCGACGTCTACGACGCCAGCGACACTCCCCTGGCCGAAGGCGAGACGGCGTCGACCACGCCCTATGTCGAGACGGGCCAGGCGAGATATTAGCTATCCGACCTCGACAACAGCAATGTGAATCCCGTCTTCGACGGCGGTACATTGGACGCGAGCGCGGGCGGCAGTGTTGCCGCCAATTTCCCGGTCAATTCAACCAGTGGCACGATTGACACGGGTTCCTCCACGGTCGCCCTGGACGGCGAGCTTTCCGGTGATGGCGGCATCACCAAATCAGGCGGCGGCGTTCTCATATTGACCGGAACCAACACGCTCAACGGCGGGCTCAACGTCACGGGAGGCACGATCGTGCCCGCATCCGTTTCGGCTTCTGGCTCAGGCACCTTGACGTTGAATGGTGGGGCGCTGCAATCCGGCTCACCGATGAGAATCGTCAACACCATGACTATCGGCACAAGCGGCGGCGCCGTGGATACGGCCGGCAACGATGTAACGCTTGGCGGCGTCTTGAGCGGGTCTGGCAAGCTGACCAAGCCGGGCTCGGGCCGGCTGACCCTGAGCGGCACGAATCCCCTCAGCGGTGATATCGACGTTGACGCCGGGGCATTGATCATCGCCGACGCTGGGACAATCCGCGTGAATAGTGGTGGATCGTTGAGTGGCAGCGGTCGCATCAAGGCCGATGTGATATTGGGTCTGGGAAGCAAGTTTTCGCCGGGCTCATCGCCCGGCACGACAACCGTCGATGGCGACTTCACGCTTTCCGAGGGGGCAAGTTTTCTTATCGACATCGATGGGCCGGGTATCGGTAACGGCGCCGGAAATTATGATCGCCTCATCGTTAAAAGTGGCAGGACCTTTACGGCCACCGGCACATTGCAGACCGTATTTCGCGGCATTAGCAACCCTGCCACAAACAGCTTCACCGCTGAAATCGGCGATCGCTTCACGATCATTGATGCGCAAGGCGGCATCAGCGGAACCTTTTCGACAATCGCCCAGCCGGCGGAAGGATTGCCGCCGGATTCACGTATTACCTTAGCTATGAAGGCAACACGATTGTCATCACGGTCTCGTTGGCAAGCTTTGCCGAGGTGGCGGCCGACTTTGGCAATGGCAATGCGGCTGCCGCTGGCGGTGCGCTTGATCGAATTCGCGAGGGCCAGACTCACGGTTCTCCGGCAGCACTGTTGCTGGGACAGATCGAGGGGCGTCCACAAGCCGAGCTCGCTGAACGGTTGGCTGAACTTTCGGGTGATATATACGCATCGAACAAGCATGCCGTGCGTCAGGGCAGCCGGTTGATCCGGGATGCGGCGATGCGCAGTATTCGCGAAGGGCGGCGGTTCCATGCAGAGGGTGCCCAAAGAGCCATTGTCTCCTCACTGGGCAGTGAGAAGTTCAATTCCAACAATTCGCTGTTTTCCGCATCCGCGAAAGCACATTCGCTGGGGCAGTTTGGCGGGGCCATCGATCTGAGCTTGCGGCCGCACGGTGCCTGGGCGCGTGGCGTTTTCGAGTACGGCTCGTCAAACGCCTCATCGCAGGGTGCCGGGTTTGACATGACGCTCTCGGGGCTTGTCGCGGGCGTGGGCCTGGTTCAGGGCGGGGCATCTGGGGCGTTCTTGGCGCTGCCTGTCTCCATGGCGATGTTGATGGGGATGATGGTGGCGACGCCGATTTCCACTCAGGCTCACTCTTTGACTATGGAACAGCTGGCGTGCGCGACTTCGACCTTGCGGCAATCATCGGCGTGGCCTGGAGCTATCAAGAGGTTGAGCGCGAGGTCAATCTGTCAGGGGGGAAGTGTCGACGCCGACGACAGCTTTCATCGCATTTTGGGCTATTTCGATCTGGATGTGCGGCGCATTTTCGAGCCGGGTGCCGGCACCACGATAACCCCATGCGTCGGCTGGCGATCCGAACTGGTCTGGACGGACGACATCAATGAAGGCTGCGCGTCGACCATTGCACTATCCGTGGATGACGACACCGATCTGTCCTTTCAGGGCCGTATCGGCGCGGAGTCGCGTAAGGAGCTGAGACTTGGCGAGCGCGATGGCGAATTCTGGCGCCTGGCTCATCTAGGGTGGGCGCGACCGGACGACAGCTACCAACTTGCAGCCGCATGGTGCCGAATGGACGACGCGCTAGACGGTAGACAATGGCAGCCCGGGCCTGATCGAGAGTGGCAGCGACCTCAAGGTCGCTGACAGGGTGCATGTGGGCGCCAGCTATGGCTCACAATTCTCGGCAGGCAATGTCTCGTATCGAGGCATGCTGAGTCTGGGCCCGCGCTGGTAGGGTGCAGCGTCGGGCATGCTCAGCGCTCTGCACTGATGCATTTTCAAAGACTAGCCACCATGTAGACCGCAAAGAATGACAACGCCGGAGGTCGCCCAGGCCATGCATATGAACTTTTCCCCTGAAGCGTCCGGGGCCGAGGAAATCGCGTTCGATGATTTCCTCAAGGTCGATATTCGCGTCGGCACTGTGATTAAGGTCGAGGAATTTCCGCAGGCGCGCAAGCCTGCCTTCAAGCTGGAGATCGATTTCGGCCCGGCTGTCGGTGTCAAGAAATGCTCGGCGCAGATTACTGTGCATTATGACAAGGAGAGCCTGCTCGGCCGGCAGGTGGCCGCCGTCATCAACTTTCCGCCCCGGCAGATTGGCCCTTTCATGTCCGAGGTGCTGACGCTCGGCTTTGCCGACGAGGCGGGCGGCATCGTGCTCATCGCCCCGGACCAGAAAGTGCCCAATGGCGCCAGGCTCAGCTGAGGGAGTTAGTTCAGCGTCTGCATGAGGCGAAGCATGAGCTGCGCGCGCGGCACCAGGGACGAGACCAGGATGTGCTCTTGCATGGTATGGGCACCGTCGCCATCTGCACCGATGCCGTCGAGCACGGGCAGACGGTCAGCGAGGAAATTGCCATCCGACCCGCCGCCCGTGGCCGTATCTTGCAAGTCGAAGCCAATGTCCCTCGCGAGGCCTCTAGCATGCTCGAATAGTTGCTCGATGGCCGGTGACTTTGTGAATGGAGGGCGGTCCAGACCGCCCTCGAAGCTGATCTGGACGTCCGGATCGTAAGCCTGGAGTTCGCGAATTCGGCGCAGTATCTCCTCGCCCTGCGCTTGTGTCTGAATGCGGCAATCCAGGCCCATCTCGGCAAATTCCGGGATCACGTTCATCGCCGAGCCGCCCTTGGCCTTGCCGACGCTCAAGGTCAGCCCGCTCTCGTAGTCGGTGAGTGCCTCCAGATCGAGAATATGGCGCGCCATTTCGCGAACTGCCGAGCGGCCATCGTGATGCCGGCTGCCCGAATGCGCCGGGCGGCCGTGAAAATTGATTTCGAACCGGGCAGCCCCCTTGCGCGCCGTCACGCATTTGCCGCCATCACGCGCCGGCTCCGTCACCAGCACATACTTGGCGCGGCGCCCCTCCTCGACGATCAGGTCCCTTGAGGTTGGCGATCCGGTCTCCTCATCGCCTGTGACCAGCCAGCGAATGGGCAAGGGCGGCTTGCTGCCGCTGGCGGCGAGTTGACGATAGGCGGCAAGAGCTATGAATGCACCAGCCTTCATGTCGTAGATTCCAGGGCCGAAAGCGCAGTCGCCGGCCACGCGATAGGGCAGGGGTCCGTCCAGGGTGCCAAGGGGGTGCACGGTATCGAGATGGCTGAGGAAGAGAATGCCCGGCACGTCACCAGCATCCGGCATGGTGGCGCGGAAGTGATCGCAATGCCGGTCATGGCCCGGAATGCGCTCGGTGATCAGCCCGGCCGCACGAAAATCATCCTGGGCACGACTTAGCATCGAGTTCACGGCAGCCACGGCGGATGTCGGGCTTTCGATCGCCACCCATTGACGGATTTCCTCAAGCATGTCTTCAGCGCGGAGCATGGCGTCCTCTTCATTCCGGAATTGATGGGCGTGATAAACGCGAAACTGACGGTGGCGAACGCAAGGTTATTGCCATAAGCCATTTGTCGAAAGGCGCAAGGACCTGGCGAGCCGTCGGAACATGGAGACGATTGATGAGCAAGCAACTCCTGCATTTGGTCTTTGGGGGTGAGGTCGAGGACCCGTCGAAGCTTGAGTTCAAGGATCTGGACAAGCTGGATATCGTCGGCATCTTTCCCGACTACGCAAGTGCACAATCGGCCTGGCGGGCCAAGGCGCACGCCACAGTCGACAATGCGCAGATGCGCTATGTTGTTGTTCACCTGCATCGCCTCCTGGACCCGGAAGGCGACGATTCTGAATAGAACATTTGCGCCCGGCCTCTGGGGGGGCGTCTGCGCTCAGAAGCTCCCGACGGCGATCCGCGGCACTCGGGCGGTGATGCCGGCAAGCAGCTCGTAAGGGATGGTGCCGGCCGCAAGTGCTTGATGCTCGACAGGCAGTTCCGGCCCCCAGATCACCACCTCGCTGCCAATGCGGGCGGCGGGAATATCGCTTACATCAATGCCGATCATGTCCATCGAGATGCGGCCCGCCAGAGGCGCCTTCCGGCCCTCCACCATGACCTGGCCAGCCGGTGCGAGACTGCGCGGCAGGCCGTCGCCATAGCCGATGGCGGCGGTGGCGATCATGCTGTCGCGTTTTGCCTGCCAGGTTCCACCATAGCCGACAGTGTCACCGGCACCGACCTGGCGAAGGGCGATAAGCTGGGTAGCCAAACGCATCGCCGGGCGCAAGCCATGCCCGGCGCCGGTCGATGCGGCATCGGGTGCGACACCGTAGAGCACCAGTCCCGGTCGCAGAGCACCTATCCGCGCGCGCGGATGGATGAGAATACCTGCGGAATTGGCGAGAGAAAGCGGCGATTCGGCGAGGGATGTGGCGACACCGAGTGACTCGGCAATGGCATGGAAGCGATCGATCTGCCGGTCGGTCATCGTATCGCTTGGATCGTCGGCACTGGCCAGATGGCTCATCAGACGGATGGGTGATGCCGACTTGCCGCTGGCCTGGATGCGCTGATGCATGGCGAACATCGCCTCCGGTGCGAAGCCGAGCCGGCCCATGCCGGTATCGATCTTGAGCCAGACCCGGATCGGTCGATACAGTTCCGCCGCCTCCAGCATCTCGATTTGCGTCTGGCTGTGTATGACAAACTCAAAATTGAAACTGAAACCGATGGCGTACTCTTCGGGCGAGAAAACGCCTTCCAGCAGAAGGATCGGGTGGTTTGCGCCCAGCCTGCGCAAACTCAGCGCCTCATCGATAGACGCCACGCCCAACCAGTCGGCATCTTCCAGCGCGGGCAGGACATTTGCCGCTCCATGACCATAGGCATCCGCCTTAATCACGGCCACCACCGGCGCGTTTGCGGAAAATCGGCGGATATGCCGCAGATTGTGCGCAATGGCGGTCGTATCAATTCTTGCTTGCAAGGGGCGCATAGCCCATCCTTCAGCATTGATCCTCGTGGGGTGGCGGCAGCCGCTAACCACATCTTTACCTGCGGCTGCTATGACCGCAAACAGCGATTGTCTTTACAGGCTGTTTGCTGTCCGCAATCTTGCCGATGCGTTGGACCTGGGTCGGCCATGTATGGCCAGCGGAGATCGACACGATGTACATATACATCATGGGACGTGCCCATACCGGAAGCACGATACTCGACATCATCCTGGGCAACAGCCCGAAGATGGAGAGTGTCGGGCAGTTGGTCTCCCATATCGGACGCCTGGATACGCTCTGCTCCTGCGGCGAGACTATCGAGGATTGCTCCTTTTGGCGGGAGGTGCGGGCGAAGACTCTTGATGGCGCCGACTACGACTGGGACGAACTATCAAGAGCGAGCACCGAGCAGGGGCATGTCAAGAGCTTCCTGAAAACCTATTTCAGCAGGGCTGACAACGCTGCTTTCAAGCGGCTCGCGGCGATGACGGGGGCCGTGGACAGGGCCATCCAGGCGGTGAGCGGCAAGCCCGTGACTGTCGACAGTTCCAAGGAGCCGACGCGTGGTCTGTTCCTGCTCAAGCACTACGAGCCGACACGGCTGATCTATCTGGTGCGCGATCCACGAAGTGTGGTCACAAGCTATTACTGGCGCATGAAATCGGGCAAGCCGTTCCACTTCCTTCGCCGTGAATATAGCAGCAAGTTCTTCGGCCCCTTGCAGCTAGCAATTGCCGCCGGCAGTTGGATGGGCGGGCATCTGCTGTTTGAGGCGATAGCCCGTGTCGCTCCCGGCAAGGTGCTGCGCATCCGATATGAGGATTTGTGCACGCAGCCATCGGTCGAACTCAAGCGCATTGGCGACAAGTTTGGCGTTGAAGTGGCCCCTGTGATCGACCGTGTCGAGCGTGGCGACGAATTCCCCATCGGCCACAATATTGGTGGCAATATGATCCGCGAGGGAACCGACAAGGTGCGCTTTGAGCCCACCAAGGATCTCACACGCAAGCCGCTGCCTTTCTGGGTCGAGGCGATGACGGTCGCCATGTGCTGGCCGCTCATGGGGCGTTATGGCTATGCCGTCTTCGACCGCAGCAATCGCCCGGGTGGCGGTACAAGCCCGGCGGTTAGCTCAAGCTGAGAGTCCATTTTTCGACAAAAGCCCGGCCGTGCGCGAGCTGGGCCGGCGCCAGTGTCGTCAAGTCGGGCCTTTAACAGGCTGCTGAAAGATGAGTGATGACCGCGATGCATGACGAGAATGGCTGGGAGCGAGGAGGCGGGAGGGATAGCCTAGCAGCGGCTACGCGCCCGAGCGTCCGACGAAGCTCACCGGCTATTTTCGCCGCACCTCTTTGAGGCGGGACGCTTTTTGCCGCTGCGTGCGTCCCCCGTCGCTTGCGATGCACACCGCATCGCCACGGCGCCAAACTCCTGCTCAGCGGCAAAAATCGACGGCCGTCGCGGGCGCCAGTCCTTTTTCAGTAGCCTGTTAATAGGCATTGGGGTGGCGAAAGCCGACGATGGCCGTAAGACCGAGGATCTTGAGATCGAAGGCGAGCGACCAGTTCTCAATATAGTGGAGATCGTGCTCGATGCGGGCGCGCATCTTCTCCAGCGTGTCGGTTTCGCCGCGCCAGCCATTGACCTGGGCCCAGCCCGTGATGCCCGGCTTGACCCGGTGTCGCGATAGATAGCTGTCAATGCTCTGGGCGTAGTGATCGTCATGCGCCACGGCATGCGGCCTTGGACCGACCAGCGACATCTCACCCCTGACCACGTTGACGAGCTGCGGCAACTCATCAAGACTCGTGCGTCTCAGATGCCGGCCAATGGGTGTGATACGCGGGTCGCCGGCGCGGGCCTGCGCGAGGGGGCCGGAATCGACGCGCATGCTGCGGAATTTGAGCACGCGAATGACATTGCCGTTAAAACCGTGACGTTCCTGGCGAAACAGTATGGGGCCTGGGCTGGTAATCCTGATGGCAAGGGCGATCGTGAGCATCAAGGGCGCGAAGGCGATGAGCAGGAGGAGGCCGAGGATGCGATCCTCGGCAGCCTTGATCACATAGCCCCAGCCATCGAGCGGGCGCCGGGAGAGCCTTGTCAGGGACAATCCGGCCAAATCCTCTGAGCGTTCGCTTAGCGTGGTCATCGGTCCGATATCGGGGCAGAGGCTTACCGTGGTCGGCAGCACCGACAGGCGCCTGCTCCAATCGGAAACCCTTCTTCCTGCTCCCTTGGGCAGGGCCACCACAATCTCGTCAATCGGGTGCAACCGAGCATGCTCCATGAGCGCCTCGATGCCGCCTGCCACATGTACGCCCGAAACCTCGCCCGGCAGCCGGTCGTGGCGATCATCGAAGAGACCGACAATGGCCACATGTGGTGCCGTCGAGCGCAGGTGTTCGATCAGTCTGCGGCCGTGCTCACCGGCACCGATGATCGCGATATGGTGGCGAAAATGCCCCCTTTGGCGCCAATGCCGCAACCAGTGGCGGGTGAGCATGTGCGCGCACAGAAGACCGCCGCCGCCGCCGAACAGGGCACAGGCGAGCCAGATGTCAAGACTCGCGCCACGAGCCCCGCTGGAGCTGTCGAAAGCGAGCATGGGCGCCGAGGCGATGCACACACTTGTCAGCCAGGTCCCCGCCAGTTTGGCACCGCTGGTTTGGGCATCATCGCTGAGAGCGAATTGGTAGGTATGCGTGCGGCGCAGATGCTGCACGGTGATGGCGATAGCGATGATCAATACATAGGCGAACGATATGTCAGGAAGCGGCAGCTGTAGGACAATGAGCGGTATTGCCATGGTGCCTGCGGCAATGGCCAACGTATCAACGCCTTGCAGGATTGTTCCCAACATGCCGCCGGAAAGGATGTGCCTGCCGCCGGCGGGCGGGCGGGTTGCGTGTGTTGACGAATGGTCGTCGGAGAATGTGGAGGTTTGAGTCATGCAGTCAGCATATAACTTTTGATTGAATTAAATGCCAGTTAAATCTCTTTTGTGTCGGGTCATGACTCCATTCGAAAAGTCTTGGTGATCACTGCTGGCAATTTGGGCGCCGGATGATAGATGCCTTTGCAGCACTGTCGTGGGGAAGACGCCATGGATATTTTTCGCGGGCACGAACGCAAGAGCGGCATGGGCAAGGCCGAGTATTTCACGGGCCGGGTCTGGCAGGATCCGATTGTCACCGCTCCGGAACCGGCGCGCGTACGTGCCTTGCGCGTTGCTTTCGAGCCGGGCGCGCGCACGGCCTGGCATACCCATCCGCTCGGCCAGACGCTTTACGTGACGCACGGCGTTGGCCGGGTGCAGAAGGAGGGCGAGCCGATCCAGACTATTCGCGCCGGCGATACCGTGTTTATCGCACCCGGGGAACGGCATTGGCATGGCGCGGCACCCGAGAATTCCATGGTGCATATTGCCATCCAGGAGGCCCTGGATGGCAAGCATATCGAGTGGCAGGAGCCTGT
>JAOXNJ010116573.1:0-10173 GCA_028566655.1 Metis holothuriae
CACGTCTTGCCGGGATTTGACTTGCCTTTGGCTTTCTTTGATAGCCCGGCTCTGCCAGAAGACGTTGCTGCAGCATTATCAGGCACTGGAGCCCAGCTTTGCTGCTGTCTTGGATCCTGCCAGTTGGCATCGTCGTCCTCGAACTCATCGAGGGGACTTTGAGCTTGCCCATTAGTAGAAACTTGGCTCTCATGCCGTTCATTGGCACTGCTCCTCTGCGTCTGCTGCGAGAAGACGTCGTCAGAGGTGTCATCGACGTTGCTCTGCGTGTTGCTGACGTTCTGGGACTAGTCAATCACGTTCTCGTTCTCGTTCTCGTTGTTGTCTTGCGTGGCACTGGGAGTGGCTGCAATGGCCATGCTCGTCCTGTTGATCTGGGCGTTGTCGCGATCACTCAGGAACGACAGCCCAATGCCATAGGGCCAACGTTTAATGGCATTGGCCGCGTCACCCAACTTGCCCGCGTCCTCCCTTGTCTTGCACATGTACGACTCTCTCAAGTTTATCCAACGTTTTTTGATGCAGATGACGTCAAAGATCTTGTTCTGGATGACTCGTGTGCCGAACTTCTCGACCATGACGTTGTACCGGACTTTTCTGTAAATAAGCCCTCCCAAAAGGTGTCCCCCTGGGCGTTTTTTGGGGTTTACTTTCCAAAAATAAGCCCATGGGCGATCTTTTGGGCTCAAAATTATTATCCTCATTTTACCAATTTTGTACCTTAGTCAGGTATGATTTATGTAGTAAAATGAGTAAAATAAAGTCAAGGTCAGGTCAAAATTTTCCGAAATTTTGGCAAAATTTAAGCCAAAAATACGCCCATGGGCGAACTTTTGGGCTCAAATTGCGTCCCTCAAAGGTGCCCAAACCCAAACCTCGCCCATGGGCATATTTACGGAAAAGTCCGGTAGATTGACTCCCACGCCTTCTTCACTTTGACCGGATTTCTATGGTCTTCGTCGCCCAAGTCCGAGATAATGGGGCGGTTCTGCAGAGAAATCGCGTAACGTAGACGTTAATTTACTTGATAATGACGTAAGTAGCAGTATTATGTACTTACATGCACTTCCTCGATAATGAAGTTGGTGAGGTCGGTCTCGAGCTTCATGGCGCGGGGCTTGGCGGGCGTCTTGGCCGGTTTCTTGTCGGTGTCGTCCAGGCAGATGGTCTCTGGCATGCGGGGCTCCTCGTACTTGAGGTACGTCAACAACAAGACGTTGTCCTCGCAGGTCACGTCATTGAACTCGGTCTTGGTGTTGTTGGCCATAGAGATCACGATCACTATGTTAATAATGAGTCACCGCGTTAGCTGACGCGGCACGCCGCAACGTCAGCTGAAACTGCGCATGCGCAGTACGACGTCGGCACCGTTCATGCGTGACCAGCAAAACTCCATGTAAACGCGTGACCCTCACGTTTACGTGCATGACCCTCACGTCTCACGTCATTTTTACGTCCATGTAAACGGGGCCTAAACACGTGACCCTCACGTTTACGTGCGTGACCCTCACGTCTCACATCATTTTTACGTCCATGTAAACGGGGCCTAAATGATGAATAAATACTCGTACTACAGTGAACGATATTTTACTTATAATAGCATTAGTTTTCAACTCGTAAGAGCATCTGTTTTCAGGGAGCAAGGGACAAGTTTAGCAAGTTCTTGTGACATGAGTGGAAATGTGCGCAAAACTTTGCGGGTTCGCATTGAATATTTTGCAAGAAAAGTTTTGGCAGCATAAAGCATTTTGCATTAAATCCGTGGGAAAAGCAACATTAATTGTTTCCTTCTCATTCATGATAACACTAAGAATTTCCCAAAAAGTTCCTAATAACTTCATTAATTAGTGTTTTTAGGGTTGCAATCAAAGCAGCTGTTGCCCTCTCAAGGATTGTTTTATCACTCCATAAATCTTTTGTTCTGCAGAACCCAATTTTACTAAGAACAGTCAATGGTCACTCTTAATGGCCCCCCACAAATCATAGATAGTGCAATAAGATCGCAAAAATTGCGACTCCACTCGTTTCTTCTCTAATAATGAGCTGGAAATAATGAACGATAAATCAATTTCGTTACCTATAATTGATTGATTGAATTGGGATCAAACATCGACATCATATCATTGGACAAAGAGAAGAAACATGCAGGTAGACAGACGTTAAAATGAATGTCCGAATTGCAATACTGCTTTGCCGAATAGAATAGTACACACAAAAAACAATAAGTTATAAGTATTCTCTTGTTCATGTCACAAGCAAAAAGAGTTGTGTTGAAAGAAACATTTCGTTTAGAGGAGAGCAATAAGACACACGTTTAAACCTTTTTGTACCTATAGTTTATGCAATAGGGTCTTGCCAAAAGGAGAGGAACTTGGCCGATTTATCAGCAATTGGTACACCATTAATGAAGACTAAGAGCAAATAATAGTAGTTTTTTTGCATTTGAAGTTGTGATTTTCGTTCACTTCTTGCCCCATCTCTGGAAAAGGCCCATTCTGAGACATCTGCAGTTCTGTCCCCAGAGGTTGCAGCGACACGTGGAGTTGCTGCAGCACGCGTTCGGCCTCAGGTTGCAGCTCATGGTGGGCGGGATGCAGAGGCGGCGCTTCACGAACTCGTGCGGAGAAATGAACCGACGACTGCAACAATCAAAGCAATCCCATTGCATCATATTTACCAAAATCGTAACAATACAATAATGGACTTAATGCATTACATGCAATGTACTGCATCCCCTTCTTCTGACAACCCTGCCCCCTTTTATGGCATTAAGCAACTTCTTGCTACATAACGTGAGCTCGTACATATGTATGTTGGTTTGGTAAACAAACAAGGAAACAAAGACTAATGCGGACAGATGGGAGACGAGGCAAGAAGGTAATTTACCTACAAAAGAAAGAAAGGAAGTAAAGCCACTTGGTACCTACATGTGACCTCATCATTAGCGGGTGGATCGAAGTAAACACTACTTAGTGCTTCCTTGATTAGAGACTTCAACTATTAAATGTAGTAAGCAATGTTCCTTTAAAAGTTCCATTGAAGCGTTAATACTGAGGTTAATTGCCATACTAAACAGATTTTTATTAGTCAGTACACTATGTAAAGTACAGTCTTGTGTGTTTGTACATACCCATTTCTGAAAAAGCGCTCCCTGATGAGTGTCTGCGGCCAAACCGACCTGGCGACAAAAAAAAGAGACTCACTCAACAAAAAAGGTTCTTTTTGGTTCCTTTGAGGCCGAAAAAACTAAAAAAGTTGAAATCGAGCCAAAGTGGAATAGAAAAGACGTTAACTAGTAAACTTCTTTACCCATCTTTTAATGCAAGTACTGTAACTAAGTTCTTATTTGGGTCTGGGCGAAAGAGCTTTTCTCAGAAGCGGATGAGACACTCAAAGCTTTCTGCTTTCGCCCTAGTTCTACTATACTCTTCTTGTTTAGTAAATGCTGCTATGTGTATTGCATTGAGCACTGTGGCAAATGTTTGCTTAACACTTGCAAACTGGCAATGCGCAAGCACTAAGAAGGCTACTACATACTAGCCTTATTTGGAAGAAAGAAACTCTTTCATTACATACTGTACATATTGTATTAAAAATTGGCCCTTTCTTACTGTAATCTCCATTTAGGTATACTACTCTATACTACTCAATACTAATATATTGTGTTAATAGAAATATCGAGTAAATGTGTGTAGTGATGCTTACTGAAGAGGCAGCCTGCTGTGCTCCTCCTCGGTGTCCTCCTCGAGGTCGTAGGGCTCCTCCATCTCCTCGGCCTGCTTGTCCGCCAAGTACTCTGTTGGGAACACCTCAAACTTTATTCTAGGCCTTAGGGCACTTTTAAGCTGATTAATTTGAAAAGTAGGCGGGAAAGCAAGCTCTTATTTGCATAGAGATTTGCAGAAAGAGGATTGAGAAAACTTGATAAAGGCCCATACAAAAAGAACATAAATGTGTTTATAGAAGAGCTTCTTACTACGCAATATAGGTACGAATAAGAACTTAAAGGTAAGAGAAAAACATTAACGTTGGTTATTCTACGTACGTACTAACCGTATTCATTCAGGGCTCTAAGGAGACGTCTGGTGTCGTTTACAGACATAATGTAGTAATGTAATGTCGACGTAAATAGAAGTTTTATTGCACTGACAAGAAAAACGACATTGCTGCCATAGGTACACCTTTCTCGTTATTATTCGACTTGCACGAGCCCAAATTGAGCTTCTCTGCAGTGCATTAAGGCTCGTCTGCAAGGCCAGCTCATAAACAACTTATTTACTTAGGTAAATAATGATTATGCAGTAGGACATTACATTGGTCCTTATAAAAATACATTTATTGCCTAATGCTTCTTTCTCATAATTTGTGACGGTCTTGGAAAATAATGTCTTTTCTCTCGTCATCTGCTGATTCAGCTGAGTCAGGTCGCCCAATGGGGTTAGAGCATCAAAGCTCTTTTCCTAAATAAATCTTGGTTCAGAAGAATCTGGAGCTCACTGCGGACGCAAGAAGTGATAAAGTAGTGCTAAGCATAAAATAATAAAGAACGACATTTTAAGTAGTAAAAAAGAGAGAAAACAACAAACAAGAGTGCAATAAATAGTAATGCAATCTTCTTTTAGGGCTCTTATCTCCAGGGAGCAAAGAGCATTCGGTACGAAGTCACTGCTACATTTTGCACTCATTTTACATAGAATTCTTCTATAAAAGACAAGATGTCAAGGAGGAAATGCAGTGGTGTATGTAGTGTATCAAATTGAGGTCGAGGAGCAAACGAGATCGCATTGCGATATTTACGACCTTCCCGAAAAAGCTTGCTCCACGATAACGAAGAGGCAAAAGAAGAATGTTACCAATGATGAAAAGGGAATGAAGCACCAGCAGTACAGAAGTGAACAAACATTGCTCGTATTACCTAAAAGTAGGTATATTAATAGTAATAGAAGGAGAGGAAGAATAGGTAATTGAGGAAGCAATAAAAGTAGAGGAAGAGTAGGTAATCAATCATACCTACGAGTAATAACAATTAAAAGAAAAATGCAATAAATAGATAAAAATAGTAAGAAAAAAATGCTTAATCAAAGTCGATAATGAAAGTAGAAGATTGTATGTACCCTTAATGTAGAATGGCAAGTGGTCGAGTTGCTGCTGCTGGTCGATGTTGGCGGCGTCGATGCGGATGGTGGCCAGCAGGAGCAGCGCCAACATTTGCCCGCGAAAACCCATCGAAAGTCTTTACTGAAAGCAAATTTGCCTTAGGCAAACCAATGTCTTTCTACAACATGTTTCATTAATATGTATACAATATGAGAACATAAAGAACTAATGGCTCCCTTATCGCACTTTGCACGCGATTTTCGCTTCGATTGCATCTACATACAATATTATTTCCTTTTAGTTTTAGCCCCACATATATGCACGATGATTGCTTTGGCTAAAAATAACTTTTAGAGACAGTTGATTAAGGGGGAAATTGCATATTTACAATTCTTTCCGGCGGCCAATCAAGCAATCGATCTATCACAGCAAATCAATCCTCATCGATAATACTCTCTATTCATTTATGGATCTCTTTATAATAGGCACTTATTATAACAGTCTCTTAACATAAAAGTGCATATAATGTAGCTAGCTCCATACCTGTTGCTCGGTTGTCGTGGACTGACTGAGTGCTGTTTATTGTGCCTCTGCCCAATTTATGGGCTTGCTTCAGAGCTTTCTACACAGAGAAAGCTGCAATATCGCTTTATGTAGGTAGTTGCTTTAGTCACTGTAGTATGTTGTTTTTTTGCGTCGTTCTGGGGATTGGTTGCGGGGGCGGCGACACCACATTCATTTCTAGTGGTGTCAAATGCTTATTATTGCCTCTCCTGCTGCATTCGTACACTAAAAGAAAACCTTTAGTTATACCTTTAAAAACGACATGATCGATCTCTTTCCCTCAGTTCTTTCCAGCATCTGTGATTTTAAGACAAAACAGAAGATATGTTATTAGCATTAGAAGAAGATATATAAAGACATGGAAGGTGGATGAGTGCAGAAAAGCTAGGCAACTTTTAGGACACTTATTATAAAAATGTGCTAGATTAAAAGAGTATTGAATCGTAAAGCATTCCTTTCTGCTCTCTCAGCAACAAGATCAGCAGCAATTACTTATGGACAACGCACACTTGATCAAAATTTACAAGACGTCTCTTTGAAGAGCAAGCACATAAAATACCAATTTGCCTGCCAGGCATTCAATTTGATTGAAAAAATCGCTTCATCAACGCACATTGGACGATATGATATCGTTACATTATATGATATCGTTAGAGGTTACATGGACTTGATCAAAGTGCTTTAAACAGATTCAATAATTGTGTATATGTGGGTAGAAGTGAAGTATAAAAATCGATGCATGCGCACAAACACGAGTATCTATCAATGATTAGTGAGTGATCAAGGAATAAGACAATATACCAGTTAAGGAAACCACATTAATTTCTGAATTGATTGATTGATTGTCTTCATGATCGCTGATTGAGTGGTGTGAGCGTGTGCCACTTGGGCGTGTGGTCGCCGAGGTCGATCTGGTCGAGGCCGACGATGACGGCGCCCAGGAAGACGTTCTCCTGGAACCGGTCGTAGTTCCACACCGACACCTGCAGACTGCGACAAAGCACGCGGTCCAAGGGGAGACGGTACTCCAACTGAAACCACAATATCACAACTTTATTCAAAAAGCATTAAAAATGAAGAAAACGCTTAATACTTTGTCATTCATTTGGTATTAAAAAGACACAAAATTCGTTGTTCTTGCGCTTAATGCGACTCTCGAAGGGATTAGCAATTTTAAGACCTAATTGACTCTGTTGTCTGGTCTACATTGCTCATGCAAGAAAAATCTAACATCTTTCCCTTATTAGTTGCTAAAACCAAGTTGTTTGTGCACAATATGCTTTGCTCATTAAGCACTTGTCTTGTGCCTCGTACATTAATGTAGCCACTTGTACTGCATTATGAGTCTCTGTCATATTGCTGTGCTTTCTCTGCGAGATGAGCACGCCCAAATCAGCAACGTGGGTAAGTGCGACTTGCAGGCAATAAACCACAGTGATATTATGAGGCATTCCACATGATAAATGAGGCAAGTTATATGTGTACATTGAAGTAACTATATGTTCTACTAGACTGGTTATGATGGAGTGCCAGGTCCACCTGCGACCCGACCAGCTAATCTCGTCGCTCGAGTCCCTTGGGAATTCTACCACGCTTTCTTGTGCAATACAGAAAGAGCTCTACCTACATTCTGCACTTTCTATATGCCCACTTTTACAAGAACATACACGGAATAATGTGCATGCTTTTGTATGCATTGAGTTTTGGGAGCATGCGTGGGCGACGATCACACTTAGCCTTCTTGAGAACTGCTTCTACATCCTTCACGTGCACCCTCTCTTCCATCCACTCAATGCGAGGCACTGCAATCAAATTGTAAACAAACTCTCTTTACACAGTCCGAGTTGCACTTCTCAGAATATTTACATCTTTGCTGAGAGAGCATGTCTGAGTCCACTTTGAATGAGGGGATCAGTAGAGAGGAGATGGCCGAACGCTTTTTCCTCAGAGCATTAATGTAAAGCCCTTTGCTCCAAGTCTGCTCGAAAAAAGCTCTTTTTCCAAAGAACTCAATCCCCTTTGAAGGTTTAAAGCAAGGTAAATGTCACATAATGTTAGTCCGTATTGACGTAGATCGACGGTTGAAGGGAACCACTTTAAGCCATTACTGCTTTGGTGTCCCCAAAAAGGATCAATCCTAGGCTTCACTTCAATAAAGGATCACTTCTGATCATTCGCTTGCCACTCAAAAATCCTGAGTGGGCTCTTTCACCCTCTGTTTCCTTCCTTCTGATCATCATGATTGCATAGAAAAAAGAGCTTACGTTGCTCAAAGCCCTTTGCAATGATGAATCGCTGTGCCCATTATCGCTCAAAGTAGCGGTAGTGCTAAGCATCTATTACAAGCAACAACACAGGTAAGTAATGATGAATTGCGTTAGGTTGACAGACCATCTCCATGAAGGAGGGATGAGCGTTCTTCCTGACGACCTTGGTCTTCCTCTTGGTCGCCTTGCTCGGGTCCGGATAAAGATAGACCTGCGCACAGCAAAGTGGCTTCATTAGCACAACTTAGAACATTACGTGACAAAGGCCAAACGTGGCCAGGAACACGTTCATTCCCTCATCGTTGTTCTAACCAAAAAGAAGACTTAAAAGCACTGTAGTAAATAGTAAGAGACATAAGTTGAGATTGTGTTTGTTCAACCTTGACATAACAGTTGGGTTCTTCGGCGTCTGCCAAGTTTCTTCCGTGGCAGACGAGGACGTGCAGCGTGTCCTTGCTGTAGTAGATGGCCAGCTTGAGCTGCGGCTCGTTGTTGTTCTCCTCGTGCCTCAGCTTGCGGATGTGCACGTCGGCCTCCTGCTGGTCCCTGAGCAAGGGGTGGAAGAAGGTGTAGACGAGATCGGAGTGCGCCACGCTCTCGTCGGCGCACGTGAACAGCGCGATCAAAAAACGACCTATTGCGTGCTTGCGACGCTCAGCCACGTTGCGAATCTCCTGGCGACCCAGAGTAGTGCGACGAAGACTGCAAGAATAATTAAAGGGTCATTAATCAAATTATTTAAAACGCAATCAAAATTTAATCGTTCCAGGAACAAGGTCTATTATTAAGAACTTATTACAGTCGAATCTCACTTTAACGTATTTTTTCGTCAGCAGCCAAATATACGTTAAACTGAGATTATACGTTAAAGTGAGATACGTTCAAGTGAGATACGTTAAAGTGAGATTCGACTGTAATAGGTATTTGTTTATGTGTTTGGGTTACGTCAATGCAAGATAGATTGCAATGACTTGTACCATTTTATTGCACAAGTACGACCTATAGCAATAAGGCATAAACAAGTGGCTACCTTCTACTGACTGTGACACATATTAGACTTCATGTTAATCCAAGTATCCAAATTTGCCAGTGTCACGGTGTTGTTGACGTCGATTTATCACTTGGTCGTTATGTTTTTTAGGAGCCAGTAACGACAGGTCATTATCATGTCCTCGTCGGGCCAAAAGTGCTCTATCAAAGCATTTCCTCCTGCAATTCCCAGACCTTGAATCGGTCTGCGTGATTGCACAACCTAGGAATTGAACCACTTTGCCAAACTTACATAAGCACAAAACATTGAAGAATGTAGTGCATTGTGCAGACCTGCCGTTCATACTTGGCGATCGCACGCGTCCCTAACAAGTCCGACCATGCGTCACTTGCGTCAGTCACTTAAAAACTGCTTCAAAGGACACAACCAAGTGTTGCAATCTGATTATTCAACATCTTCATTACTTACAAGATACTTCAATTATGCTCCATCAATGCTTCACCCCAAAGGAGAACTTTAGTTGCTATTAATAAGTTTTGCGAAAAACTCATCCATTAAATAGTGTCCATCCAGAAAAAGAGGGAAATATCTTTGAACCCTACAAAAACTACATACTTCCCCTTCTGCAACATAACATTCAACCCTATAAAGCGTGGTAAGTAGGCAATGTTCCTTATGAGCGGATTGCTTTACTATTAGAATAGCTTTACTGCTAATAGAATTTTTGCTGTACAAAGTTAAATGAACTTTTTGTGCAATGGAAGGGCGAGTCGTTGCATTTTTGAAGTATCGATGCACTGTGCCACGCTCGACTTGTTGTCTAGTGGCCATAAAATGCGTCTTCTGACATTTCAAATGGCTCCCACAACACTTCTCTAAGCATACAATGCACACAATGGTAAAAAAGAAGAATGGACCAGTAGCAATACATCACTAATATCGCAAGAGCTTCCAGTAATTTTGTCGATCATTACCAAAGCAAAAAATGTGTTGTTCGGCATAAACCATGCAATTTTTCTGATCTTATATAGCTTCTTTCTATTTTCCAGCCCTTCGAATAAGAGAAAAATATTAGTTTAAAAGAGTTCTAGAGCAATAGAGAGAAATACGTACACTGTACAAAGAATACATGTCCAAGCATATGTACGTATGTACATGTTGTATGTAAGTTCATAAAAGCAAGATCAGTCAACCTTCACACCTAATTTGCATGCATATTCATACGGCTAACTATGTACACGACAACTTTTGTTG
>JAOXNJ010116795.1:0-11418 GCA_028566655.1 Metis holothuriae
TCCTAGCACGCAAACTGATGTATAAGCAAGTCTACTATCACAAGATGGTCGCGTCGTCAGAATGTATGCTGAGAAGGTTGTTTCGTATAATTATTATGCGCTTAACACAAGGGGCTGAACTGCCCGACCACCCCGTCATCCGCCTTATGCGGGACGGTCACACATTACAGGCTTCTGAGCTTTTGAATCGTTTCAGTCAGCTAGATGACAGTGATGTCATCGTCCTATTAAAAGACCTTATGAACCATGATGATCGAGCCCTCAGAATATACTCTGATGGATTGATTAACAGACACTTATTCAGATATGAGGAGATCTCTTCGGTGGCGAAGGGTGACCTCGAGGATTATGTGCGTCCTTATATCGATCGCTATGGCGAAGAACTAGTGATTGTCATCCGTCCTGAAGGCAAGGCGGATCAGGTTGACAGCACAAAAACGGGCATACAGGTTCTGCTCAAAAATGGGAATATCAGAGACTATAGTGAGATAATAGACCAATCGCTTACTTATGCTCGACCCATCGCATACCTTTGCTGCCCAAAGGAGAGAACACTGTAATCACGAAAATTCTGGCTGGAATAGACATTCGGCCATGATGAATGCGTGTTTTCAAAAAAGTTTTGAAATCTTTTAACATTAATATTATTTTTTGCCACATTAAATCATGTATATGAAGAAGTTTAACTTACTCCTACTTCTTGCCGTACTCACATCCTTCAGTGCCATTGCACAGAATGGGCTGCCTGAGACTGCGGCACCATCCACAGGCGAGGCAGGCAAGTGCTATGCCAAGTGTGTGATCCCTGACCAGTATGAGACAGTGGAAGAGCGCATCATGATCCGTCCTGCGTCGTCACGCACTGTTGTATCACCCGCTGAGTTCGAGACGATGACTGAGCGCATCATGCTCAGAGAAGCCTCTACGCGTATCGTTCCTAAGCCTGCGGTTTATGAAACGTCCACTGAGCGTGTACTCGTGAAGGAAGGTGCAGATGGTCTTACGGCTACACCAGCCGAGTATGAGACAGTGACTGAGCGTGTCATGCTCAGAGAAGCCTCTACACGTATCGTTCCTAAGCCTGCGGTATATGAAACGGTGACTGAGCGTGTCTTACTTAAGGATGCTTCTACGCGTATCGTTGCTACGCCAGCTGAGTATGAGACGATGACTGAGCGTGTGATGGTTAAAGAAGCCTCTACTCAGATCAGAACGATTCCTCCTGTGTATGAAACTGTTTCTGAGCGTAAGCTTATCAAAGCGGCCTCTACGCGCATCGTTGCTACGCCAGCTGAGTATGAGACAGTCACGGAGCGCGTACTCGTGCGTGAAGCTTCTAGCCGTATCGAGAAGGTGCCAGCACGCTACTCTACGGAGACAGAGACGATCGAGACTAAGCCTGCATCTACAAAGTGGGTAAAGCGTCGTGGCGATGCTAACTGTCTGTCTGCTGACCCTAACGATTGTCTCGTATGGTGTCTAGTTGAAGAGCCAGCTCAGTACCGTACCGTGACCAAGTCAGTACGTGAGGGTTGTCCAGAAGGTTATACGTCTAATGGTGACGACTGTACTAAAGAGGTAACTATCCCTGCTGAGTACGGTGAGCGTACTTGGAGAAAGCTTGTTAAGCCAGCTGGTACAGAAGTGATCGAGATCCCGGCTGAGTATGCTGAGCGCACCTTCCAAAAGCTTGTGACTCCTGCGACCACAGAGGTGATCGAGATTCCAGCTGAGTACGCTGAGCGCACCTGGAGAAAGCTTGTCAAGCCAGCTGGTACCGAAGTGATCGAGATTCCAGCTGAGTATGGCGAGCGTACCTTCCAAAAGCTTGTGACTCCTGCGACCACAGAAGTCGTAGAAGTACCAGCTGAGTATGGTGAGCGCACTTGGAGAAAGCTCGTCAAGCCTGCTGGAACACGCAGCATCCCATGTGCTAAGTCCATGATCCTCGACAATATCAACTTCGAGACTGGATCTGCTGTGCTGAAGCAGTCTTCTTATGCTGAGATCGCTAAGCTAGAGGCGATGCTTAAAGAGAAGTCTACGATCACTGCGAAACTCGTAGGTCACACGGATAACGTAGGTTCTACGGAGAGCAACCAAGTTCTGTCTGAAAACCGCGCAAAAGCAGTCTACGATGTACTCGTCCAAAATGGTATCGCCGCAAGCCGTCTATCTTATGAAGGCAAAGGGGAGCTATCTCCAATCGCTACCAATGAGACTGCTACAGGTCGTCGCTCTAACCGTCGTACAGAGTTCATCACGTACGGTGATACTGGTGAGTCAGATTGTAACGAATATGAGACACGCACTTATCAGACGCTTGTCACTCCTGCGACTACAGAAGTGGTAGAAGTACCAGCTGAGTATGGTGAGCGTACTTATCAGAAGCTCGTTAAGCCTGCTTCTATCTCTACAGTGGAGATCCCAGCAGAGTACACTTCAGTTTCTAAGCGTCGTCTAGTAAAGAAAGGTGGATTCACTGAGTACAGAGAGGTGGTCTGCGGTTCGTCTGTGACACCAGACCTCATTCGTCGCGTACAATCTGCGCTTCGTGAGATGGGTTACGATCCAGGCGCCGCTGACAACGTAATGGGTGCTCGTACAAAGGCTGCTTTGACGAAGTTTCAAGAAGACAAAGGCCTCCCAGTTGGTCAGCTAGACATCGAGACACTCAAAGCGCTTGGCGTACGTATGTAATCAAAGCCATTCATAAATTGGCTTACGCGCCGATATTTATGAGTTTGAGATAAAAAAGGCTCGCATCGATAAGATGCGGGCCTTTTTTCTTGTGGGTATAGCTTGGACTTCAGCTCGAGGTAGACGCTGGCATCTACGGTGCTAGTTACAGTTACGGCGCTCGGTCTCCGACCAATCGAACAGAGGAGGGTCTACAGGGCTTAG
This sequence comes from Metis holothuriae, assembly GCA_028566655.1. Lineage (NCBI taxonomy): Eukaryota > Metazoa > Arthropoda > Copepoda > Harpacticoida > Metidae > Metis > Metis holothuriae. The sequence continues at coordinate 2,905 of JAOXNJ010116795.1, forward strand.
GATGGGACTTTTATGGGTGGTGCACTTTTCAATGGGCATGCCATTTCCAAATACGCACTAACACTGAGGCAAGATGTCATGAGCCTAAGGGGTTACCTTATGGGTCACTAGGGAGTCAATGCATTAGTCATTGACGCCTGGTTGCATGTCGTGACCAAATGAAAACACCATAAGTCACCTCATGCACAGTTGACCTAGCCAAGCACGTATATAGAACACTAGATGAGTGCAGAGGGAGGACTATGAGCGATGCCAATGACACGCCCTTATACCAAGGTCGCTTCCTTGATTATTCTTCAACTGTTACCCCTTTCCAGAAGGCGACATAGTTCTTGATCACCTTTGCTCTATCGGCTATGTCGGGGTAATACCATGCAGCATCTTTATTTTCTTGGCCATCGACCTCGACTGTGTAGTATGAAGCCGTGCCCTTCCAGTGGCATACCGACGTGGTATCACTAGGCTTGAAAAATGCCTTCTTGATGCTATCATGAGGGAAGTAGTGATTGCCTTCGATGACGACGGTATCATTGCTCTCTGCGATCACTTGATTATTCCAGATGGCTTTCATGAGCTGGTATTTGGTGGACTAATAAAGACCTAACCTTGTCTCATGCGGATAGTTGTGAGCTTCGCAGTCCATGGCATGATGTGCTATGAAATAAACAGGTATGGCTATATGAGGTCAACGAAGTGAAGTAAGAAGACCCTCTTGACAGCGTGATCGCACTAATGCGAATGAATATGAAACAGCAGGCTTCGCCTCATCCGAAACCTGCCATCCATGATAGTGCATAGCTGTATGTAAGCTGATATGTGCGAAATTCCCCATTCGTATGAAGACAAGAGTAACTCGCGGTGAGCCGCAGGTTCTGCATCACTGGAAGGGTTATATGCTTAGAGTATGTTTGGAATTCGCTTTTGGAGCGAACGACGACAAATAATGCTCTGATCAAGGTGTTTCTGAAAGCGCATAGCCGTAGTTCTGTAATTGAAGAACAACGATGAGCAGGGCTTTATTTGTCGAGAGCAGCCTGAAGGGTGAAATCCAAACATGCTCTTAGTTGCTCATGCCAGATAGCACGGTCCCTGCTTTGGCAGCAAATGGATGGTCTGGTGAGGTGTTGATTCTTTCTAATGCAGACCTGCCTTTTTCGAGCTGACCTAACTCTAGCTGGAGTAATGCACTTGTGAAGTCAAGACGCCTTTTAGTGGGGTCAGCTAAGTCAGCGTCTGTTAAAAATGCTATACAAGTTTCGTAGGCTTGTTGATCCTGATTCATCTGAATGTGCGCATCAACAGTGAGCAGTACTGCTTGGTCATATTTTGGTGACGCTGGGCGGATGGATTTGTAAAGTGCAATAGCTTCGGTGTATGCCCCTTTCGCATGGTATATCAGGGCGTCGTTATACTTGTCACCATCGAGATCTTTACTACTGTCTCCCTCACCTCTGAAGACATCCGATGCAGGTGCGGTATAGTGTGCCATGAACTCGGGCTCATCCTGCGCGGGTTCTGGTCGAAGGAAGTAAAACGCCATAGCTATCAGAACCAACAATGCAATGGCGGCCATAATGTAGCGCTGCACACCAGCAGAAGGCTTCGAGTGATGATCGGTAGTTCTGTTGCCCTCGCCCTCCCACGCTTGTAGCTTTGCCTTGAGCGCGCGGTCGCTATCGAGGCGTACAGCATTTGTAATGAGACGGTACTGCTCATACATCAGCTGCAAATCCTTGTCTTTTGCCAGTTCTACCTTGAAGGCCTCTGCGTCAGCTGAGGACAACTGACCTTCTAGATATGCAATGATTTTATGTTGTTGGTCTTGTTCCATGGTATCGTTAACTATACGCTATAGTCTAATTCCTTTGCAAGCTTTAATACCTCTTGATTAGAGGATAACTTAGCTTTTAAGCGTGATAAACAGCGGTATTTTTCTTTGCGCACACGGTCTGTACTGACGAACTGCATCAAATCAGCTACTTCCTCAGTGGTATAACCCATCTGTTGGGCTCTGAGCAACTGCCTACACTTGGCTGAGACGAGTTTTAGAACACTCTCTAGAAGTTTATTCTGGTCTTCTCTGGCATAAAACTGTTCGATGGCATTTTCATCTTCTGGCTCTATCGAGATGTCTTCGAGAGCCGCTTCTTTTTTCTTTCGATATTTATTCAGCCACATATTGAACACGATACGATATACATAGTGAGCAGATGCATGAATCTTTTCTAGATCACCTCCTCTGAATTTATGAACGATAACAATCATTGCATCCTGAAATAAATCCAGCGCTTGTTGCTTTGTACACCCTTTTGCCATGATTTTTGTCAATACATAATTGCGCACTTGATCGTCTTGGTAGATGGCTTTCATATGTTCAATCAACGTACCTTCTATCTTGAGGTCGGCATGACTGTTGTGACCATTTGTTCTACTGTCGCTCATGAAAAAGTGTGATTAAATAAAATTTTGTCCCAAAGTAATTAGAATTCTTCTTTTTTAACATTTAGCTAAGAAAAGAACCCCTTATTTCAAGCATTAATCCTCAAGGGCAAAAGCGTGCATGCTCGACGCCACGATGAGCATGAGTATGGTGTTTTTACCGATCTGAAGCTCGAGATGAGCGTCTCCGATGAATGCAGCCAGCGTCGCTGCATAAATCATGACTAGTAAGCCATCACTGCGAAGCCGTTTATCTGTTAGTGGCCATAATAGGAGGACGAAAAACAAACCTCCACCGATATATCCAAAGGCCATCAAGGTGTGCGCATACTGACAGATCGGCGTGAACTGTGAATCAGGTGGCACTTGAGGATATAAACGCTGAAAATAGTTCGCCATCTCCAGATCGATATCACCCACCCCAGTCCCCTGCCAGGGATGATCCTTGAGACCCATCCATGCTATATGTATGGTCATCAGACGGATATGATCAGAATACTCGTGGTTGAGCCGACCTGCGAAGAACTCTTTCAGATCATGACGCGAATAGGCTAGTTTGTTGTTAAGTGTCGGGACAAAGTTGATAGCAAGGATGAGGCAGCCCAACATAGCAATGGCAAACAGGCCTGTACGGACATAGCCCCATCGCTTGAGTAGTGCGATACAAGCATAGACCGATAGCCCCGCATATAATGCAAGAAGACCAGTTCGCACGGCAAGAAGGTGTAAGAAGACCGTAGCCCAGACAAGAGCAGGCAAGAGCAACCACCATCGTAGTTGCCTCCATCGTCTGATCGATGCTGGCCATTCAAGAGTAAAATACCAGAGTACTATAGTGGCGAATACGACCAGCAAACTATACCTAATGTGGATGATAGGCGTCGTTATTGTCTTGCCAACATTATAGCGCTCCGCAACCGCCTCCGAATCGCTCCACCACTCGTAGGCCAGCGGTAGGGTGGAGCACACACAAATAGTCGCATAAAAAAGTAAGGCCGCCGCCCAAAATTCTGATCGCCGCGGGCCAATCATACAAAGACCTAGCGGCAGAGTGAGGTAGTACAAGGCTAATTTTATACGATGCAAACCCGCTGACAAGTCCTCACTGATCAGGAGCCCTGAACAAACAGTCAGAACAAAGATCAGAACGAATGGTCTTCCGAGTCGATCTACATGTGATATACCGAGCCAGCCTCTCGCGTTCTGATGAATCAGCCCCAGGCCTGATAGGCCGATCCCGCAGATCGACACCAGGGCGCGACTATAAAATAGCCCTACCATACCAAGCCCGAGAAACAAAAGTAGAACGACATCACTAGTGAGCCAAAAGACAAGTCGCGTTACAAGCTTAGTCGCCATACATAAGGAGTGGATGTGATCTTGGAGGCTTCACGGTGCCATCTAGTGATCTGCACTGTTGACACTAGAACCCAGTCCTATTAACGACAAAAGGCCAACGCATGGTTGGCCTTTTGTCTTCTTAGTAGCGGAGGCAGGACTTGAACCTGCGACCTTCGGGTTATGAGCCCGACGAGCTACCAACTGCTCCACTCCGCGATGTGGAGCGCAAAGATAAGGTAATCTATGTCTCTTATCCAAACGTGCATCAGGATGAGGACGGACATACTTGATTCTTTTTAAGACTTGTTATCATCATGAGGCGTTTTGCATTGAAATAGTGTATAGAGGATCTTTCCTACGGCATGGGCATGATGTCATACGTTCACATGATTTGGGCTACGCATGAGGACGACCGATCTTTGACTTATGAAAAAAACACCCCGCCTCCTCTACTCCATCCTTCTGCTATGCCTTCTCTCATCTTGTCACAGGCAGGTGAGTCAACAGGATGAGTTCAGCGCCCACGAGATAGAGCGTAGCATCGTCGATGGTCGTTTTTATGACCACCACTTCGGGATATTGATCAAATACATAGATGCAGAAGACCATCTGTTTGCCTACCAGGCGAACCATTTATTCACCCCGGCATCCAACATGAAGCTCCTGACCTATTTGGCCGCAGTGACCCACATACCTGACCAGGTGCCATGGATGAAGGTAGCGACGGATAGTCTCGGCACCCACTATTACCCCCTTGGTGATCCAGGATATAGCCACCCTGAATTTCTAGGATGCGGCAGCACGATTGATTACTGGCGAGCTAGGCATGATCCTGGTGATACGATACATATCTGTCGTTCTCACGATCTAGACCAAGGCTATGGTCCAGGGTGGGCGTGGGATGACTATCCGTATGCCTTTCAAGCAGCCCGGTCGACGATGCCGATACACGGGAACCTGTTACACATAGAAGCGAGCGCAGATTCGCTTCGATACGACCCAGCTTGGATAGACATCGAGATCATTAGAGATACCACGCTGACACGTCCGATGAGGCATCCTCATGCCAATGTCGTTCGGCTACCCAGCGCGTTGGAAGGCCATTATGATATACCCGTCACCCCCGATGATTCATTTTTGGCGTCTCATTTTGAGGCTTTGGGATTTCATGTGCGCCTAGATGATTCATGCCCGACAGTAGACGCTGACCAGATACACATGGGCGCGCGCAAGGATACACTGCTCTCTTTTATGATGAAATACAGCGATAACTTCATCGCGGAGCAACTCCTCAGACAGTGTGGAGTCATGATGGGACTGCCCATGCATAGCTCACGGGTCATAGACAGTTTGCTTGAGAGTGTCTTCACACCTTGGCAAGAAGGGATAAGGTGGCACGATGGATCTGGGCTAAGTCGGTATAATCAGCTCTCTCCAGCGGCAGTAGTCGGCGTGATAGAGGCTATCATAAAGGCTGATGGAATCGAAGCTTTTTGTCGCACGATGCCTGCAGGGGGGCAATCGGGGACCATAGCCTCGTATTATGCGTATGACCCACCACGCGTATTCGCTAAGACGGGCACTCTTAAGCACTGTCATAACCTGTCTGGCGTCTGCCAGACGCGCAGTGGTCGGTGGGTCGTCTTCAGCATGATGAATAATCATCTACGTGATGGGACCCTCCAATCTCTTAAGTCTCATATGTCTGCCGTGATTCGCAACATCATCGATCTGTATTGAATCATGGGTGGCATCCCACAGTCGGTAGAGCAAGGTGTGAGGCCTAGCCAGATGTCAAAGATGAGTTAAAGCAGGATCAAACTTTGTCGTGTTTCTTGCATTTCATGACAGCGCAGTATCTTTACGCGCTAGAAAGTAGGGTGCCTAGCGTAACTTCTAGGCAGTCTGCCCGTCCCATGTAACATGAACTATCCTATGTCAGTGTACAGATATATAGGCTTGGTATGCCTTTGGCTAGTGTCTCATCTTGCTATGGGTCAAGACTATCGCACCATAGATGGAAGCGGCAATAATCTTGAGCACCAGTCATGGGGCCAGGCACATCAGCCGCTCAGTACCATCACACCACTCGCATTCAGTGACGGATATGTAACGCCAGGAGGTGCTACCAGAGGCAATCCACGTGTGATCAGCAATGCTATCTTCAGCCAGCGAAGCTCTATCACTGAGTTCAAAAAGCATAGCGACTTCATATGGCTCTTTGGCCAGTTTTTAGACCACGATATCACCCTCGTGGAGTCGAACCCAGCGGAGCCCTTACCTATCCTTGTTCCTCGTTGTGATCCTGATTTTGATCCTCAGTGTACAGGGTCATCTTTCATACGGTTCAATCGATCTCACCGTATGCCTGGTACAGGAGTCGACATAGCTCGTCCCGCAGAATTTGCTAATGAAATCACAGCCTACATAGATGGCAGTAGTGTCTATGGCTCGGATGATCAAGTGGCAGCTTGGTTGCGCACCTTCGAGGATGGACTCATGAAAACCTCATCAGGCGAGTTGCTGCCGTATAACACCATAGATGGACGCTATGATAGCCCGGTAGACCCTGATGCACCCTTTATGGAGATCGGCGTACCTGGGCTTCGAAAGTGGTTTGTAGCAGGTGATGTTCGCGCTAATGAGAATACCTTCCTTGCCTCGATGCACACACTATTTGTTCGTGAGCATAACTACTGGGCAAGAAGGTTAAAGCACCAGCACCCCCTCTGGTCTGATGAAACCCTTTATCAGGAAGCTCGCCTACGCACCACGGCTGTGCTGCAAGCAATTGTCTATGAAGAGTGGCTGCCAGCCTTAGGTGTCAACCTACCGGCATACCAGGGCTACCGACCAGGTACTCAAGCCAGGATATTCAAGGTGTTTTCAGTTGCTGCATTTAGGATAGGTCATACGATGCTGAGTACTGAGATCCCTAGACTCGATGCTAACTGTGAGCCTCATCCCGAAGGTCCCTTACGACTGCGAGACGCCTTCTTCAGAGTGGATCAGTTGCAAGGTGATCAGGACATGGACTACATCCTTCGCGGATTAGCAGCTAACTCCATGCAAGAGGTGGACGGTCAGATCATCGACGACGTACGCAATCTACTCTTCGGCCCACCGACTGGCGGAAGTGGTATGGATCTAGCCGCTATTAATATCATGCGAGGTCGCGAGATGGGACTCCCCACCTTTAACGAAGTAAGACAGGCATTAGGAATGCCGCCCTACCAGACCTTTATGGAGTTATGTAATGATCAAGTAGTCGTAGATCGTCTTACGGCTGCCTACGGCAGCGTGGACAATGTAGACCCGTGGGTAGGGATGCTTTGTGAGACGCATATGGGAGAAGAAGTCATGATAGGCCAGACCATCTCTGAGATATTGCGCCGACAGTTTGCTGCCCTGAGAGACGGTGATCGTTACTATTATGAGGTGTATAACATGCTTGACGATGAGGAGATCGCTGAGATCAAGTCGACGCGTATGAGCGATGTGATCAAGCGGAATACTGGTATTCGACTACTACAGGACAATGTGTTCTTGGCAGACGAAGACTGCACGCTAGATGGTGTAGCATTCGGAGATCGCCTACTCGATGCGACCCTATATCCTAATCCTGTACCTTCCCTCGGAGAGGCTCGAATAGCTATCTATTCGACCATCGAAGTAGACATGGAGTTAGAGATGTATGATATCACAGGCCGACTTGTCTTAAGGGATGGCATGCCGCTGTTTGAGGGTGCTAATTTTTACCGATTTGATCCAGCATACTTAGAGACTGGTCAGTACATCATCCGTATGACAGCAGGAGCAGCGGTCCGTCAGCTGACGTTTACACACTTATAGCGACGCTCCATCTTGTGTATTTGCACGCGAACGTCTTATGCCCACGTCTGTGTGGGTTTGGCTGTGAATAGTTGTTCAGAACACGATGGCTCGCGACTAAGGTGTTGCCTCTACTTACGCCATTTTGTTTTTCCTAAGAAACCCATTATAACAAGGCGAGCACAGTGCATGCTTGATGCTGTGCCGATGGCGTAGCCGTGCTCGCACCCATCTCTATGTATGATGCTGCGCATAAGGGCAAGAACCAACGCTACGACGAGAATTAGAGAAGCCAGGACATGAGAAGGGGCTATATTTCGCTTCTTATTTATACACCCATGAGACGTACGGTAATATTTTTTTGGCATGTGTTAATCATCATGTGCTTCACTACCATCCATTTAAGAGCACAGTCATGTCAAGGTCTGTCGGGCACATGGGTCAACCAGGACAGTTCGCTGCTGCATATCGGACAGGGTCAAAGCCAGTTTAGTGGTTATTATGCTTCTATAGCCAGTGGAGATACCGCGAGGTATGATCTCTTTGGGGTGGTGAATCATGCAATGGAGCCAACGACCTTCAGCTTCACAGTGAACTGGGGGGACTATGGCAGCATCACCTCATGGACAGGCTACTGTCGCGAGACGGATCAAGGTCCAGAGCTCGTGACCATGTGGCACTTGGTAAGACCCTATGTCGAGGATGACTGGGCTAGGTTTGTAACGAACCAGTCCATATTTACCCCGTATAAACCATGAGCAAGCTACCGAGGACATGCCATTACAGCGTGTGTAGTACATATAAGACGACAGGATGACGGCTATAATTAGGGCTTCCTCTAAAGATGTTAAATAACTGATATTCAGAGAAATAAACAGTAAAAAGCCTTGTTCATGTCCAATG
>JAOXNJ010116905.1:0-11418 GCA_028566655.1 Metis holothuriae
GCTAGGTCGGCGTGAGAAAGCTCCACCGACAAACCACGAGGAGCTGCGGCGCGGTCAATTACGTTCTTTCCGGCTTTATTATGGGGCGAAGGATGAGGTTGCGTGACTGCTTTAACTGTGCCAAAAACGCCGGGAAACCGTTAAATCAAATGTTAACGCATTTGAACACAAATGTGTGAATTGTTTTGTCAGGTAAGCATTGTAATAAAACATTGAATATGAAGTTTACTGCTATTGAAAAATGATATTCTGATAGTTGTTTGTTTCCTCACAATTGTTGACGTTGCTGACTGTTAAAAATAAGCTCTTTTCGTGCAAAACCACAATTAACTTTCAAATGGTTAAAACCAGATTAAGGCATACGACGACCATATTCAAGTGGAAAAGGGTTAGCAGGATGATAGAGTATACAAAAAGGTTACTTTTATTGGCCTCGCCTCTTGCTAGCATGAAGTTAGTATATCACACAAGCTCGAGCGATCCTCGAGCAAATGCACGCATGTGCTCAACGTTGCCTGGGGCTTGCAGGCCCTCGAGGAGGTCGACTGCGGCAGTGTAGTGGAACTTGTATCAAAGGGGGCTTGATTCATTCACGGTAAAAGAATAATGCCTGCAGACACTTCCTCGGGTAACACTCAGGGGTCTTCGTACAACGGAGGCCATACAGCAAACACGCATTTTCTATTGAGATCATATTAATAGTATGCGATTGAGCCCCAGTAGGGCTAGCGAAAGACGCTAGGAGAGAGGAACGAATAGGTAGATAGAGAGACAGCTGCAGATAGACAACACAAAAGAACTTACGAACGAAATACGAATGAAGCGAGTAGAGCACGTGAGAACACTCATACTGTTTGTTCGGTGCGCTGAATGGATTCGTGGGAAGCTACTAAAATACGACACCCTACTTTAAACTTGTGGTCGCATTCACGTAAACTCCCCAATTAATCAATAAACAAACACGCCACGACTTGGTGCGTTTTTCTTACATTGCGGTATTAATGCTGACGCTCTGTCGTCGTCGCATGAAAGTGCGGCTTCCGACACCAGGCAAGAATACAGAGTCCGTTCCATCAAACACTGAATATCTTCTGTCCATCGTGCCGGGTGACAACAATAGCATTGAGCTTCGTGCCGTTTCCGAGGCTAAGCTGTTGCGTAGGTCTGTCGACACCGGCAAAGTTGGGCTGTACAGTAGGCATCGACAATGATGTAGCCATTCCTACAACATTTCTCGTGGCTCCGGCCAAACGCATTGAGCTAGCAGAGCGCAAAGGACCGTCCTCGCCAGCATCCTCAAAGACGCCACCACTCGCCTGAAATTAAAGATGACATTAAAACAGTTGAATTTTATAACTTAGAGCCAGCATTCTAGCTTACTTGAAGATTAAGCTCTGGTAAAGCCGAGTCAGAGATGGCTGTAAACGCCTCCACGTCTACGATATCGGATTCGGCTGACTCATATCCCTGACTTCCTTGAGAGGAAACCGACGTAGGCGTCCTGGGTTCGTCTTCATCTTCGCTTTCAGTACCAGCCCCATTAGTGCTACCATACTCTCCGATCAGCTCACCACGCTCCAATAGTTCAAGGGTCTCTACAGAATTAAAAACAGTTTTAAAAAATCTTCACTCATAATAAAAGGTTTTAAAAATATTGACAACATCAATACGTAACATACCTGGCATTAGCATGCCTTTTTTAATAGCTAAAGGATCTTTCCGAGACCATTTCTGCACCTCCTCATCCATCTTGTCGATCTTTGCCGGGTTCATTGCCCACAGACAGCCCTTTCTTTGGCTTCCATTTGACGCAGGCTTCTCAATCTTCTCGAAACACTTGTTTAAACTGAGGTTGTGACGGACAGAGTTCTTCCATCCACTTGGCGCCGTTTTGAAGTATGGGAAGTGCTCGCTGTAAGTATAAAAATATCATTGATGTGTTAAAAGACAGCCAAGACTTACTATAAGATTTATGAATGTCTAGTTCAATTGCAGCATAATTTTATCAATGTCTTTGCTCTATTGGCTGATATTATCTACCACAAGAGAAACAGTACTGAAGTCATGGAAATAGAATACTTTCCACAGCAACAATTAGTACTACACTTCAGAATGTTCTTTGTGCGTCCCTTAGGCGCCGTTCACATGACCGTGCAAAATGACTGATATCAGTCATTTTGAACGGTCTGGCATCAGACTTGCAGTACTGTGGCGTCAGCTGCCGCGCGCCGCGCATGCGCAGTGAGACATTTGCGCATGCGCAGTAAGTAGTCGTGCGGCGTTTGATCCGACATCTGAACGGGGCCTTATTCGTTAAATTTTGGATCTCTTTCTTTCTTGGAGCCTTCTTCATTCGATTCTTTAAACCTACAACTTTTAGCAAAAAATATCTCTGTCCAATGTCATGTACGTAGATTGCCACAAGAAACACCGATTTCTATTTGACCCTCAAGGCTTTTCATGACTGTCATTCATGTTAGAGTCTACGTACATATCCCTCTCTACCAACTGTCATTCGTTGGCGCCAACGGCTGTAGGACGACGGGGGAAAACCGTTGGGACAGCTGCGTACGTTATAATATTGCAGCTGTCGTAGTAAAAGTGGGTGGGAGGCCAGCCAGGCTATAGAGCTGTGCATAGCAGCTTTCTGCAGTAACCGACATCAGGGCTTAGTGCGCTCACGGTTTAAATTGCCCCCTTTGTACTGTCGTAACCGTCGACAGCAGTTCGGTGGTACACTTGACAGCTCACATGGGGATTTAAATTACGTTAAAAGGGCGAATACGGTCGGAAGGAAATGATACAAAATGTAGAGAAGGAAATGAATCACATGCATTATTTTACGAGACAGAGAGTACAGTGTGCTGTGCAAACTAATACGTACTCAAACGTCAACTTGTCAAAACGGTTGGTGTCAAAAACTTTTGAAGCGATATAAAAAGTTCTTGAAACGGCCCCTAATGCCTTTTGAAGAACAAGTTATTTTCTTCTGTTAAAGACAACTCAGTCATTTTAGCCCAAATTCAAAGAGTGCAAAAAATGGGGGGCTATGTCATCGTAACTACCCTTGTTAAAAAATATATAATTGCGTTATACTTTAACTCACTCACCACATGAACTTGTAGATTTCGGAAACCGATAGACTTCCACTTCTACTGTTCTTGAGGGCCAACGCAATGAGACAGGAGTAGGAGTAGGCCGGTTTGGGGAAACCGTTCTCCTTCTCCCCGGCAGTCTTGTTGTTGTTGTTGTTGCTGTTGTTGTTGCTGTTGTTGTTGCCGCTGTAATTCTTTCTTCTGGCGCCGGACGGGGACGCGGGGAGCCCCGGAGACGAGTTCGGCATGGACACCTTGACGCCTCGCATGGCCTTGTGCGGGGACTGCGGCAAGAAGACTTGCTGCTGCGTCATCTGGGCGCTCATCACTGGCTGACCGTTGCTGTTGGCCCTCATCAGAGCGGGCTGGAAGGCGGGCTTGACGCCCTCGTTGCCCTTGGGCAGGCCGTTGCCCACGTTCATGGCGGAGCCATGAGGCATCACGTTGTTGGGGTTGACCATGACGGCGCCGCGCATGTCCAGCTCCAGATAACCGTGTCCGTTGTGGTGCTGGCCGTGATTGTCGCTGACCAACTCGAGCGCCGAGGTGGGCGCGTGGTTGAGGCTCCAGATGTCGGCGGTGCTGTCGAAGAGGAAGTTGTCGCTGCCGCTGGCGCTCATCTCGAAGCCGTTGATCAAGTCCATGTGGTCGAGATGCTGGAAGCTGAGCGGGTTGCCGTGCACCACGTCGTCGAACTCGGCCTTGATGTCGGAGTCGATCATCTCCTGCAGAGACAAGCCGTTGAGCGGAGGGTCGCCGCCAGACCCGTGGCCGCTCACGTGCGACGACAAGTACAGCGGGTCCATCTCCAAGTCTGCAACAGCTAATGCAACAACACTTGAATCAGAAACGAGCAAGCTTGCTTTGGGCGGGAACAGCTTCTTCGCAGCAAATACTACGAGCATCACGCAAACACCTTGATATCATCCAACCTATAGACAAGCCCTTAGTCCTTAAAGCAGAAAGCGGTCTCACCCGAGGTTGAGGTCGTGGTCGTGGCTGGGGTCGTACGTGTGGCGGTTGCCGGTGCGGTTCAGCAGCTAGCAGCCATGGCAGCGTGAGTGTGTGTGGCCCAACGTTCGTTGCTCTCTGCTCGCCGCCCAACTGGCCAGCTGCCAAGATGGCCGCCGATTTAAAGCAGCTGCCCAGCTGCGCCGTCTGCCCGGGCGCCGGCCGTCCGCCCGTCGGGCAGTAATGAGCGCGTGTACACACGTGTGTAGTGCTGGACGAGGCCGGGCCGGCGCGAGCGCGGGCGCGCCGCGGACAAAGACGAGGCTTGCTTCAAACTGATTGGTCGAGACGCCGGCCAACTCGCGCTCTGATTGGTCGACGCCCAATCAGCGGCTGCCCGCGCCGCCGCCGGGGCGCGGCCAAGGCAAAAAGGTTGAGAGTGTTGAGCAAATACCTAATTTCCTTGGTCAACTCGGACTCGAGTACACGAGCCCGATCGAAATTAAAAGACAATTAAGAGAAATATGTGTTCAATTTGGAGTGCAATGAGAAAAAAACCTTTTATGTATTGGCTATTTTGCGTGGATCTAGTTGAAACTTCATTTGCCTATTCTTCAAAATGTGCGCTTTAACTTTTTATTAGTGGAATTTTTGTTCTACCTAAAACACACAAACAAGTCTTTCTGGATTGATGATTTGAAAGATTTAATACTGTGACTTTTCTAATGCACACCTGATGAAACACAGTAATACATACTTTTATATTGTTCACTTTTTCTTTGGCAATTTTCAATTATTTTTCTTGTAGGGTGGTGATAAAAATTGTTGCGTTTTTTTATACGAAGTTGTTCGTGAATCATTGTTCTAATAAATTAACGTTTTATACAAAAGTGGTAGAGATTTGGCTGATTTTTAAAACATTTTTAGAACATTGTTTCAGTAGCCGCACTATTTTACCGCTGGACAAGATTATACCAAGGGTGCAATTCTGGTGTCCTCAACTCTGTCTTATCTTGCATTTTTATTATGGTGTTTTGGAAGATATGCATAAAATAAATTTCAAATACCACTAAAATCTCTTTATTTTTGTACTAAAAAATTTCTTTTGCAAACAATCGTGTAGGCACGAAATCAGGTCAAAAATCGCGACACTTTATCTGCACGACCCTATACAGTAATTGCTTTACTAACGTTGGTGGGGCATACAGATTTGGTTTATTTATACCTAAACTAACAAGGTACGATGGTTGTAGTGTTAGGATTATGCCAAATGCAAAAGTTTACTATTTTTTTTAGCTTATTCGTGCATCGAGAAATCGTTTTTATTGATTCACTATTGGCCATTTTCTGAACTTTTTGTATCCCAAGGTTTACCCTTGGGAAGCGTTCTTTTTTGCTCCATGGAGGTTGAATGTTAAATGGTGAAGAGGAGACTAAGGAACGATGATTCTGATGGACCCGTATGCCATACCATGGAGGTTTTAGAAGCAAAATAAAGCGTTACTGCCAAGATCTGGAATATAAGGGATGTGAATAAAGAACAATTACGATATGGCACTGCAGTGGTGAATGGCAATGAAACGATGTAGTGTGTGTCTTTATTTCTTCATCTCTCTCGGCCGCGTGTAATAACAACTGTAACTGTGAATTGGCGAACGACAGAGACCGACAAGGAGACGAGAACGAGCGAAACGGAGGAGAAAGCAATTTGGAGAGGGAAGGCAAGACGTGAATGGCGCTCTACTTCCGGCAGCACTACGCGAGCAGACAAGAAGTGCGTGACACATGTTGCGTGCTCGTCTCCCAACGGAGCTGTGCACTGCTGAACAAGTCCAGTGGCTAAGAGTGGCTGTACAGGGAACGAATGGCAGGGTATTGCGGCGACACGACACTCAACCCACTGGGGACGAGCATGCAATGAATCAATCGAGCGATCGAGCACTAATCAACGGTCATTCAAGCAATGGAGGGCCGGGGCCTAAGAGGAGAATGGGATACAATGGAGGAATTCAGAGAGAGAGAGAAAGAGAGCGACCCACAAAGTAACTAAAAGGGCCAAGTGAATCGATCAACAGAGCCATCGATGGAGCCCAGATCGGCCTCGTCACACATCCATATTGACTACACATGAATGAATGCACTCGCGAATCGTGTAGAATGCACGACAGCACCAGCGTTGAAGGCAGCAAGCGCATTTATGTACGGCTAACTATCTATGGGCCAACAGGCGTGGATGCGATTGAACGAGCTGAAGAGGGATCGGCCAATTTCGGCGGGATGAGAGAGAAGAGAGAGCAAAGTGGGCCGCGGATCGACCCAAATCTACATAGGCACAACTGTTAATGAATCAATTCAATTTGCAATGACATCTCGAAGGAGAGCAGAACGTGGGAACCCGAAGCGCTCATTGAATGGAACCGGGCCTTGTCGACGAGGACGCGCAGCACTGAGTGCGCTCATTCACTTCTGGACTACTGCGGCTTGCTGCGTGGAAGGAGACTTGGCCGGGGAAGAACTCGACGGCAATCAACTTCTTTCTGATTAATCGATTGATTGATTGATTGTCGCCCTCAGACGGCGGTCTCGGTGTGCGAGTATGAGGCCGCCTCGGGAATCTTGATGCGCGTGGCGGCGGCGACGGCGGCCGTGGAGTGGTGGTGCTCGAGCAACGGGCCCCCGGCCGTCGAGAAGCGCTTGCTCAGCGACGCCTGCTTCTGGAGCACGCGCTGAATGTTCGGGTTGCTCGTCGCCTGGTGCAGCTGCTGCGCGTCAATGCTGTGTCGGAAGGCGTTCACCACGCGGATCTGCGGCAGAAAGGCAATCAGAGAGGGCCAATAAACAGCAACGGGACGAGAAGAGGACACCGAGACCCAAGACAGAAAGATGACAAGGAAGCAGCGAAAGCAATTACAGAAAAGGACGCGAGAGCCCTCGATTTAGAAAGAATGAAAACGTAGCATTAGATCAAAAGAAGAAACAAGGAAAATAAGCAGTGGAGACAGTGAGGCAAGAGTGCGAAAATGCAACAGTGAGTGTGAGCACATTCAAAGGGTTAATTGGTTACTCAAGACGGACTGGCCACGGGATGGAGGAAGGAGGGTTCGAGGGTTTAAGGAGGCAAGATCTTCCACCCCAATTGGTTTGTGTCGGTATTAATCGTTCGTCACTACTCTATGCTTTTAAGTTGTTTCAATCCTTGGGGGATTTTCCCAGCAAGCACTACCCGTTATTATGTGGAGCCTTGATTGAGTCTCATTGCAATCCATCGTTCTCCACAACGATGACGAGTGGCTTGTGCAGACTTTGTGGCACGGTATCGATTTAAATGAGTAATGTGAAAAGCAATTCGAATGAGTGCATGCTCGATGCATACTCGATGAGAACGAGACTGGCGTAGTTAAAATACATATGCGGAATGAAGGATAAGGAACGGATGAACAAACGAAACTCAATATGAGATGCAAACGAAATTCGAAGTCTAATGCCAATGAGAAAACCAAACCGAACAAAATAAATTATGTGAAGCTAGGACAAGGATGCACGATTCCAAAGAGATGGGTACAGATAGAGGAGCAGAGGTGTCACAGTGGTCTGATTGATTGATTGGACTGTGCTAATAGGGTGGACATGCCGTGGCCACTACTACTCGACTCGTCACTCATGCTCGAGCCACACACTGAGAGAGGAGAAGGGGGTGTGACACACGATCGAGCTAGCAAATAGTACACCTGATAATCTTCTCGGCATCGTTGTCCACGGAGCAATGTATTTGAGAGACAAGGGGCGTCGAAAGAGAGGAGCAGCAACAAGTTACCGACTGATTGCTTCAAATGCGAAGACAATATTTTGTTCTTCGTGCACGCTGTCTCGTCATGTGAGGGAGAAGAAAAAAGTGTGCAACACGTACCAAGGGAGCGTCTCGAAAACGACCACAATCAATCGGGGTGCATCTAGCAGTACTTTCATAATCGGACACGCAATACGTAATTCCTTAGACTTAATATTCACTGTAGGTACTGCATGAGGGCTTATTACTGCCTGGAGGGGCGGCTGAGCGTGCGTGAATCCAGATCACTTTTCCCGCCCAATCAATCAATCAGTGGCTCCCTGCTCGGGGTCAAAAGTAGAGTGGGAGAGGCACTTCAGGCCCGACTGCTAAGCCGTCACCCTAAACGACTCGATAATCTAGCAAAAAGCAATCAACGGAAAAAAGCAACAAAGGAGTAGCTCAAATTAGAAATAAAACAAGCAGCTGAATTGAACGTAGCCAATCAAGTCAAGTTAAGCTTAAAAACTTCTAATGGACGGAGCAACCAATTGGGAAGCTCAACAACTCAATTTCTAATAACCAAAAAATTCATTGAATGAACGAAATAAGAATTATTAAAACTCAATACGAAAAATGACCAAAGGATTCACACTCAAAAAGCCTGAGTAATGGCGCACCTTCGTATGCGTAAGTGCATATGCTGAATAATTAAAAGATGAGATACCGTCATGCAATCAGGAAACAAATCTGTAGTTTATAGACGTATCTTTCTATCTTGATATTTTTGAGGAATCATTGAATAGGAAAAGCTCATACATTGAGTTCTCAATCGTCGTTCAGAAGCCCTGCAGGTATAATTAGCGTGTTTAGGGCGAACATCACTTGTCATTTCACTAGCTCAATAGTCCTGACTAGGTCGAATGCCCTTAATTAAAGGTTGAAGACTCTCAACTGTATTGGTACATGTGTACCAGGGCGACTTGAAGAAGGAGAGGGTTGGACACGGGTAAGGAAGGTCAAGGTAGCTTACATATGAGAACGGATGCACTTACTATGCAAATGTCCAACTACTTTTTATGGCCAAAACTACATATGCGAAGTTGGACTCAAAAGAAGAAGACTGAAAAAGAAATGCGTCACTTCAACAGTTTACAATGGCAGGTCCAACTACTTCTAATACTACGAAACGAAATACTAATATGTAGACTAGAACAAATGCAGTTGTTGACAATGCTTCTGCATAAGATAGAGAAGAGAGAGAGATACTGCTTGCACACAAATTACACAGAGTTTTACGGAAGTGGCAATGCTGAACACTTGGTGAGACGAGTTGATTGCCACAACCGATGGATGCAACGAGCAGGCGACAAGCAAATAGAGCATGCAAACACAACGCTCAGACTGAATTTGGTGACAGAGCTCTCTAAAAGACTCAAAGCGAGTCGCAGTCGAGTCATGACTTGCATTCATACGAGATCGATCGCGGATGCTTGGCCGGGAAGAAAGCAGTGAGGCAACAAATCAATCAAGTGGTGCCCATCCCCAACAACTGAGCTTGCAATACGGCCTTGTGAATAGGCCAAGAACAACAAAGGAAGCGGAAAGGAAGAGCAACCGAGGATGATAGAAAGAGATGAGAAAGGCAAGAGCAAACACTGAACACACGAACGAGCGAGCATTCGAAGCTTGCTTGTTGGTCGAGTTCTTACAGCCTGATCCGTCGTCGACTGAAAGACAGAGCAGGGGAAAGAGTGTTACTGCAGCACAGTACGAACAATGACTGCTCAATCAATCAATCAACCAATGAATGTGAACCCCGGAGAAAGAAAGAAATGTTTTTTGCCAAAAACGTCCTCAATTGCAGATTTGCTCGGGACTTTGTTGATTGCTCTACCAAATCACTATTCATTAGACCTCGTTTTTTGCTCTATCGCATCACTATTCAATTAATCAATGAAAATTAAGCAAAATGGTGCAGAATCGCTTAAAGGTTCCCCTAGGTTTCACTAGCCGATTGAGAAGAAGTTTTTGTTTGGCTGGCTTGATTCATGAGCAGCGTTAAGGTAGATACGATCATAAATTTTCAGTACGATCTGAGGACTACTGTGTCATACTTACTTTACTATAGGGAATTGGCATTAGACGCTCTTGCAAGTCGCCGCCAATCACCTGGGAAAAGAAACAGCAGGGGAAGAGCAGTTGCACATTAACCAGCAGCAATAAACCCAGGCAAGTGGGCCATTTGTTCTCATTAGGGCGTACTGCAATGGGTTTCGACTCTAAATACTCAATGGCCGCCAGTAAGGGCGACCTCAAACAGTCGAGTGTCCAACAACTCAGGAAAACTGCGAGAAATCAGGGAAAAAGTAGGTAATCGATTACGTAACCAGAATTAAACGTCAAGTCCTATCTAATAACGAAAGTAAGACGGTGAACCAATCAATCAACACGTCCTCGAGTCTTGTCCTAAGTGAGTGAGCTCAGGGTTATCCGACACTAATGTTAGTCGGTAAACGACGACTTACACTACGGGTGTTCAACTTGGATTGATTCTACTGATTGACGTATATTTAGAGCAACAGCACTAGAGAGCGTACAGGGTGAGGTATGGCAGCATTCAGGCCTTCGCACTACATTGGTGCCCACACGACAGTTTGACTGGCTACAGCAGCAAAGACTAGGGGCAAGGGGTGGTCAACACCAACGAACACACAAAACAAGGCATGGCGACGTCAACAACAGACAACTTTACTTGGGTACTTCGACCACACTAGTCATAAAAAGCTATTATTGCCTTTTTACAAGCACACTCTTCTTCTATTAAGAAGCTCTAAAGGGAACGCTACTGTTGCTCGAATTAACCCTTCAATCTCTCTCGAATTAACCCTTAGCACAAGACTTGTTCCTACCCTAAACATAGCAATGTAGGGCCCTAGAAAGGTGGCTAAATCTCCCGAAATGCGGCTCTGAGTTAAATTGATGCGGGGGAAAACGTGGCCCAGAGAAAGGGCAAGTCGATCTGGACGCACGCACGCTCGCAAGGCAGAGAACTTCACAAGGCCTAAACAGGGGCACAATGTTGGGGTCACTGTCAGGGGCGACACTGGGGACTGATTGTCTCATTGATAGACTGATTGATTGATTGCTGCCTCCTCAATGCATCGTCGGAGTGCAGACGACTCAGATGCTGGTCTCGTGCACCAGCTTGGGCATTCCGAGGGCGGCGGCGCGAGCCTCGGCCGCGGTTCTGGGACTGCAGTCGGCCGAGAGCGCCTCCGAGCCCGACAACCTGCGCGGGGGCGCCAGTTGCAGCGCGTCGGGGGCGAAGACGGCGCCGCTGCTGGGCCTGCGCACCAGCTCGTACTGGTAGCCGTCTGCGGCCTGGCCTAGATACTGGCAGTAGTTGGGGTCGTAGCCCGAGAACGCGAGGAAGGGCGAGGAGGCGAGTCTGCTCTCGGAGTTGTCGCCCGTCCTCGCAATGAGAATGGAGGGGAGCGTTGTGTTAGTGGCGGGAGGGTTAGTATTTTGCAGCGTGCTGAAGCTGGACTCGCTGCTCTGCGTCTGCGCGTCCGAGCGGCGGCGCCCCGCGTCGGCCACGCGCGC
>JAOXNJ010117016.1:0-11416 GCA_028566655.1 Metis holothuriae
CCAGGGAATCCGCGATCAGAATCGGCTATAAATAGCGATCGGACTCATCCTTCAAGGGAATGAGGAATCAAAGCAAAGAACGAATTAATTAACAAAACCTTTTGGAAGGTAATCTGAGCTTAATGGCTTCAGGAGCAACGGAGAGCAAGAACAAGTTTATGTGTCAATAGGAAAAGAGAGAGAGGTCAATGTACGCATTCAAACAGGAAACCAATGGGGAAAAGCTCAAATGCAAAACAACATTTAAAAAAAATGTCCGCTTTTTCGTCAAATTTGGAGTTAAGCAACCATTTTGGGTGCATTTTCTCAAATTTATTTTTTGACTCCTTATCACAAGTCACCTATGTACAGTGAAATCGAACAATGGATCGAGCTTACAGTCACTGCATCCACATGTGTTCTCAAGAGTCGGCTCACATGTGTGTACCTACTTTGAGGAGGAGAGATCGCGGAACCATACAGCTACAGTCGTACTTTGCCAGTGTGTACGAAAAGCGACCTCTACACCCTTTCTGCCTGCGGCGCCCGGGCCCGGGCAGACTCGGGCAGACGCTGGGCGGCGGCAGGCCGGCCCGGGAGAAATTGGGCGGATGCGGGCAGCCGGGTCGGCCGGGCAGATCCACTAATGAGCCTAATATTGGGGACGCGACATTCGGCGCAACACTAATTGCGCTAATCACCCGTCATCAAAAAATGATGCATTTGGAGGTGACCGGCGAGCCGATGATGGGCGCCAAATTGCGCTAATGGCCAGGGGGTTGCGCGAAATTGCGCGCTTTTTGGGCGCTTTTTGGGCTTCTTTTGCTGGTCACGGCATGGAGTGACTGCTGTCGCCGATCCCGGACGGCCTCGCCAACTTGTTTGAAGAAGAGGATAATGACCATGCCCTCGCCCACGACGCCAGCGGTGGCGTCGGGGGCCGCGACGAGCAGCGGCGTGGGCTCGCCCGAGGTGATCGAGCCCGAGTCGAAGACGGAGGCCCCCAGGGCGTCGGCGGCGCACCCGCCCGTCTCCAGCGTGTCCAAGACGAAGCTGTCGCCGTCGGGGTCGTCGGGCAACCTGCGCGGCAAGGACCGGCGGCAGAACTCGTCGCGCTTCAACACGTCCGCGGTGGGCGCGTCGCGCGAGCTCGAGGCGCTCGACGCCATCAAGGATGCGGGCGACGACGCCGAGCGCGAGGCCCTCTTCATCCGCAAGATCAGGCAGTGTCAGGTGCTCTTCGACTTCGTCCAGGAGCCCCTTTCAGATCTCAAATACAAGGAGGTCTGCCTAAAAAAATCTGCCAAGAATCGAATCTACAGCTTTAGTTTCTCCTATTTCGCTTTAATCGCGTAAATTGCTCCCTTTTTTGGCCCAGGTTAAACGCGCGGCTCTGCACGAGATGGTGGAGTACGTGACGACGCGCCGCGGCGTCCTGACTGAGGCAGTTTACCCCGAGATCGTGCACATGTTCAGCGCCAATTTGTTCCGAGCGCTGCCGCCCTCCACGAACCCCAACGGGGCCGAGTTCGACCCCGAGGAGGACGAGCCAACGCTGGAGGCGGCCTGGCCGCACCTGCAATTGGTCTACGAGTTCTTTCTTAGAGTACTTGAGTCGCCCGACTTCCAGCCCTCCTTGGCCAAGAAGCACGTCGACCAGAAGTTTGTGTTGCAGCTGCTCGACCTCTTCGATTCCGAAGATCCCAGGGAGCGCGACTTCCTCAAGACGACTTTGCATCGCATCTACGGCAAGTTTCTAGGACTACGAGCTTACATTCGGAAGCAAATCAACAACATCTTTTACCGATTTGTCTACGAGACGGAGAGACATAACGGTGTGGCAGAGTTGCTGGAAATTCTCGGATCCATCATCAATGGTTTCGCATTGCCTCTAAAAGAAGAGCACAAAATCTTTCTTTTGAAGGTGCTCATGCCGTTGCACAAGGTCAAAAGTTTGTCGGTGTACCACCCACAGCTGGCCTACTGTGTGGTGCAGTTCTTAGAGAAGGATCCGTCTCTCACCGAGCAAGTTATTCTCAACTTGCTTCGATTCTGGCCTAAAGTGCACTCTCCCAAGGAAGTAATGTTCCTTAACGAGCTCGAAGAAATCTTAGACGTTATTGAGCCTGCAGAGTTTGCTAAGGTTATGACGCCCCTCTTCCAGCAGCTGGCTAAGTGCGTCTCAAGTCAACACTTTCAGGTCAGTCAAGCTTACGAGACCCAGTCATATGCCTACACGTTTTTGCAGAGGTTCCTCATTCTTTGTCCATATGATTTCTTATAGGTGGCTGAGCGAGCTCTTTATTATTGGAACAACGAGTACATCATGTCGTTGATCAGCGACAACGCAACGACGATCCTTCCCATCATGTACCCGGCACTCTTCAAGAACAGCAAGTCGCATTGGAACAAGACAATTCATGGGCTCATCTACAACGCTCTGAAATTGTTTATGGAGATCAACCAGAAACTCTTTGATGAGTGCACGCAGCAATACAAACTGCAGCAGAAACAGGTTACAAGCTCATACACAATATTTACAAGTCGACGAATATCAGTTTGCCTTTATGTTGTCTTTATGTGACTTCTTGTTATAGGAAAAGGAAAAGCAACGTCAGCGGCTTGAGGCATGGGAGAAGCTAGAGGCAATGGCGCGGGATAATCCCGACTTGGAAGCTGTGGCAGAACTGCTTAAGACACTGAACCTTTCGAGTAAAGAAGCTATTGATGCTTTGATGGCCGCTACGTCTGTGGCGGATGGGGACGAGGAGAATGGCGCAGTCGTAGACACGAAGCAAATTATTGATGGAGCCTCCTCTGGTGTCGTCAAAGAGAGCGATCGTAGAAGTAAAGGCGAGAAACCACTTTTGCGTAGGAAATCTGAACTGCCATCCGATGTCTACACGCAAAAGGCTCTGGAGAGTCACCAGAGAGCCGATGAATTTCTCGCCACCCCTCCCGATGCAAACGTAGCCTGACTCCTAGCCACAAAGGAGCCAAACAAACCATCCATATCATCCCGACCGACCAGCCCTACTTCAACCTGATGCGTCGCCTCTCACCTGAGCATGCCTAATGAGTCCGGAAGGGGAACGCAACGGGACACGCACGAGAAGGAAAAAAGAAATTTTCAACTCTTTAGGGAAGATTTTAGTACTGACAAAGCAAGGAACTCGAGTTTTCTACATATCTCGACCGGGAGGAACAAGCAAACATTTGAAGGGTGCTTCTCACGCCAACTCAGGGCTCCTTCGATTATATCTTTACATTTTGTTGTGCGCGTGCGTGTGTCCACCAGGCACCATAATATGATCCCTCTCTCTCGCTTAACAAGTCTGAGAGTGGCTTTTACGACACTTATGTCCTGTTTTTATACCCATATAAATTTGGAAAAGCTACACGACACAACGATTTTCAAGGATTCCTTCTCTTTGGTTCTTCATTTAGCAAATGAACAGGTAGAATGCGTTTTCACTTGCTGGTGGTTGGCTCTGGGTTTTCAATGCATCCTTGGCGGCTTGAGACAAAGACGTGTTATACATCCTCAAATTGATCTAAATATACTAGAACATATCTTCGACAACCATGGAGCCTAATTCCCCTCAATTATTTAAAAGATAAGGAATTAAAGGCTTAATCAAGAAAGGAAAACGTCAAGATTCTTAACAAAAGTCTTCAGTTATCAAAA
This sequence comes from Metis holothuriae, assembly GCA_028566655.1. Lineage (NCBI taxonomy): Eukaryota > Metazoa > Arthropoda > Copepoda > Harpacticoida > Metidae > Metis > Metis holothuriae. Next base: position 3,668 of record JAOXNJ010117016.1, read on the forward strand.
AACTTCATAATATAAAGCTGGAAAGAGGCACCCAAAGTGTTCTTCATTGCACAAGGCTTCATTGAGCAAGGTACGTAAAAGGGCAAAAACAAGGTTTCTAGCACTTGAGACAAAGGAAATATTCTCACTTCAAACTTCAAAGGAAAGATAAAAGCACTAGGGAGCCGCAGAAAAAGCGACTTGCTACAATGTATGACAGTGCTCGTGGTGTGGAGTGAGTCATAAAGTGCGGCCGGAGTCGGATTCGAAACGTGGGGTTTGTCCGAGCCACCCCTAGTGCAATGCATAGGCGTTTCTTTTCGCTGCAGTAAACAAGTGTGCCTGGCCTAAGAACGCCTCCTGCAGCTCCACACGTTAGTCACCATGATGGACGACGACATGGAGCACGCCACCGACATCGACCTGGCCGACGACAACAACTTCGAGGGGCAGCAGGGGCTCAAGGTCACAAGCTATTTCAATCTCTTGTTGTTTTTTCGTACATCATTTACTTTTTTCGCTGTTCTCAATGCTCTTCTCCCTCCCATTTTTTGTTGAAGCAACACTTTAAGTTTGTCTCCTACCTACGTGTAATTAATTAACTGTTTCTAAACCATGATGTGAGTCTTTCCCAAGAAGATGTAACGTAACTCAAGATGACGCACATAATGCCTACGAAGATTTCAAATTGAAATTAGTCATACAAGGCAATTATACATATACATAGCTAGTGATACGCCCATCAAGTCAGTGCGCCAAGTTATGAGTTCCCGAAAATTCGAAAAAGTGTCACCCCTGAATTTTTCCCGCGCTCCGTTGCCAAGCAATTTCGACTTTCGCCGAATCGCGCGTCCCCCGCCTCACTGGCCGCACTCGCGACTGCGCCATGGACTGGTGGCCGAGCTCGGCGGCCTTCTCCGAGGCCAGCCAGGACAACTTGGACGCCATCGAGGACGACGAGGAGCAAGTGCAGCAGCCGCAGCATGGAGCGCAGCCCCTGTCCGACCCCCGCCGCGCCTTGTTCGCCAACCCGCCGGGGCTGTCGTCGCAGACGGAGCTGGATCTGACGCAGCACATCGACGCGCTGGTGGACGCGCAGCTGCACATGGACGAGGGTGGCGACGGCGCCCATCGCGCCATCTTCGCCCAAGACGAAAACGGCCAAAGTGTGCAACTTCGTGTCATCGCCGACTTGCCCGCCGCCTACAGATCCGTTTTCGAGGGCTACGTCAGCTTCAATCTGGTGCAGACGCGCGTCTTCGACGATGTCGTGCACTCCGACAAGTCGGTGGTGGTCACCGCCCCCACCGGATCCGGAAAAACGGCCATTTTCGAGCTAGCAGATAAGTTGCTTTGACGTAACGGAATTTTCTCTCGAATTGCTCTTTCGAATGACAAATAGTAATTATTGCGCTTGGAAGAATAGTTCAGTTCATTTGCATTGCTTCCCCTCTTTTCGACACTGGTCCGAGAGTTGATGCGACGCGACGGCCACTTGGGCGAAGACGACAAGAGAGGCGTGGCTCCTAAAATGCTTTATATGGCGCCGACCAAGTCGCTCTGCAGCGAGCGCTTCCGCGACTGGGACGCCAAGTTGACGCCAATCGGCATCCGCTGTCTCGAGTTGACCGGCGACACGGGCTACGATTACAACGAGGTGGACGCCTTCAATCTGATTGTGACGACGCCCGAGAAGTGGGATGCCGTGACGAGGAGAAGCGAAGATTTGAGCGTACTGAGGAACTTCGTGCTCGTCATGGTCGACGAGGTGCACGTCATCAACGACAGGATGCGCGGGCACACTCTGGAGGCTGTTCTTACCAGGTGAAGAAAAATGAGGAAGCATATATCCTCAGCAACTTTTTAGATGCTTCAAAATTGACGGTTCTGTTTTTTTTTTTGTGTGTGTGTGCGCTTCGTAAAGTTTTGATGTCTACTTCAGGATGAAGATGAATGCCGGGCGCTTAAGCCCCACCTCGGGTCACAGCCTACGTTTTCTCGCTGTGTCCGCCACGATTCCCAACGTCGAAGATGTGGCCATGTGGCTGTCATCAAATGCTTCGTCGTACAAGTTCGGAGAACAAACGAGGCCTGTCAAGCTGAGAAGAGTCGTTCTGGGCTACCCGTTGATGGACGAGAGATCGAAGTTCAAGTTTGAAATGAATCTCACTTACAAGCTGGCCAATATAATATTCACCTACTCAGAGTCAAAGCCAACTTTGATTTTTGCGAGCTCTCGAAGATCAGCCTGCTTTACAGCCAAAACTTTGGGAAGAGACGCCAAGTTTGAGTTTCCTTTCAACCACTCGCAAGTGTTAGGAACTGCCGCCTCCTCCGTCAACGATAAGCAACTAGCAGCTTGCGTTGCTGTCGGCGTTGGCTTCCATCACGCCGGCATGGACGTACAGGACAGACGGATGGTCGAAGAGCTCTTCTTAAAGTATGGCTCATATATTTTCCAAATTTCGTGCCAATCATAACATAACTTGCCTTCTAAAAATGGCTTGTCCGATGTTCTGCGATTGCAGTGGTTATTTGCCTGTTGTGGTCTCGACATCCACATTGGCAGTTGGCGTGAATTTGCCTGCGCACCTGGTGGTCATCAAAGGCACCTTTCATATGGACAAAGGCGCCTATCAGGAATACTCTGAAGCTGATGTGAGTTGAACAATCAGCAATTTCAATGATAAATATTTAATGATTTTTCTCTGCTCTCTTTAGATACTTCAGATGGTGGGACGGGCTGGACGTCCGCAGTTCGATTGTAGTGCCACTGCAGTAATTTTGACGAGCTTGGATCAGAAAGGTCGATACGAAGCTCTTGTCAATGGTCGTCAAATGATAGAATCTTCTCTGCACGAGCACTTGGTAGAACATCTAAACTCGGAGATAGTGCTTCGTACAATCATGAATTCTCAACAAGCGCTGAATTGGCTGAGGTCCACCTATCTCTTCGTTCGTGCTGTGAAGCAGCCTTCTAAGTACAATTTGGACCCAAATCTAGACTCTGAAGGTGTGGCCAATGCATTGGAACACTTATGCGTTCAAGGCATCGCTGACTTGGCCAAACTTGAGTTAATTGAAAATCGACTAGATCAAGATCAAATTTTGCCTTTGGAGGCTGGCAAGTTGATGGCTCGTTTTTGTCTTAACTTTGAAACTCTGAAAAACTTCTCTGACCTCAAAGGCGATGAAGAGCTCTCCTCTTTGCTGAAAGTACTATGTAGAAGTGAAGAATTCGCAGAAGTACAACTCAGACGCAACGAGAAGGGGGTCCTTAATCAGTTAAACCAAGATAAGAAGAGAGCCACGGTCCGTTTTCCCTTAGCAGGCAAAGTCAAGGATAACGCAATGAAAGTCAATGTCCTTATCCAAAGCCACTTGGGCTGTCTTCACATCAGCGACGCCTCTTTGGAACGAGAGTCCCAAAGACTATTGCAAATAGGCCAACGGCTTGTACGATGCCTGAGAGACTTTCTATGGGCTAAGTCGAACAATGACAAATTTGCAACATCCTGCTATAAGTCCTTACGTAACGGCATCATTCTCCACAAGTGCTTTACGTGTGGCTTGTGGAACAACTCTGACTACGTATCTAAGCAACTTCCCAGAATCGGCAAGAAGTACAGCAACATTTTAGTCAACGCTGGGCTAACGAGTTTTGAGAAGATTGCCTCTGCCAATCCACGTGATCTCGAGTTAATTGTAAACAAATTGCAACCTTTTGGCAACACATTAAGGGCTGCTGCTGCCAACATGCCGAAATATAATCTAGGTGTCGAGCAGATTGGCACGAAGAACCAGACGCTGGCGACAATCAAAGTCGTGGTGGAGCTAGAAAATGCCGAGAGAATCGCCCAGAATTCGACAACCGGCAAAAGACACCGATGCGCACTGTTGGTGGGCGTCAATAACGCGCTGTTGTTAAAAGTTTGGGTCTCAGACATGACACTGCTGTATCGCAAGTACGAGCGCAAGATTCTTATTAGCCGAATTCAAGATCATGGACAGGTGACAGAAGTAAAAATATCGTGGATAAGTGAGTCAATCTCAGGACTTGACAAAACGACAAACTTCGTGCCAGAGTTTGAAAATACTAACATTCTTGGAGTTAAAAATAAGGGGAATATTCAGAGGAATAGCGACTTTCAGAGGAGAAGTGATCATCTTGTTGAAAACGAACTTCTTTCTTCATCCCTAGAAGCTGCTTTGGATGCGTCTTGGCCAGAGCTGGAGTCGCCTTCACCAGCAAAGAGAATGAAGGAAGACAATGACTGTGGCAGTTCGTCGACGAGAAAAAGCCAAACTAAGACCAAAAAAGGGAGCTTGAAGAACCTAGCTAAAAACACAAAGGCTCCTAGTATTTCTTCTATTTCGAAGAAAAATGATAAAGAGATTTTGTCGCAAGGGTCTAAAACCAAGTTTGGATCTGCTCATATCACATCCGGTGGCTCTGTTTCAAGCAATGAAAAAAATGCTTTCTTGGCTGGATCACCTTTGACAAAGGAAGATGCCATCACATCTGTTAACAACTCTTTTGTGCCTCTCTCTCAAAGACTAAAGAACGTTTATGGAGAGTCGAAAGTGGGTTCCAATGGATTCGTCACCCAATCTCCAAGTGCCTCTCATGTGAGCATCGATTGCTTCTCCCCCAAGAGTATGAATTCCATTGTCTTCGGCGGCAAAAAAGAGATAGTCGATGAGGAAATGAACTGCACAAGTTTGTTGAGTAAGGCTTTGACGACGTTCAAGGATGATGAGAAGGAGAACTCCGATTCCTTTTTGGTTGCTAACAAGCCTACACCGACTTTTAAGATTCCTCACTCTAAGATATTCACTCCAAGAAGAAAGTCGTATCAGAGTATGTTAGCATACTTTGACTCTTTACTCGAAAAAACGTCTCGCTGAGCTACTATGGCTTTTCAAGTGCTTGTACGTACAGCGAATTGACAAAAGCGTCTAACGTTCGTTTTTGCAACAAGTCGTCGCAAGAAGCCAGCACATAACACATATGAAAAACAGAATGAAGATACATCCCCAAGCCCTTTCTTGATCCTCAACCAAATTAGAAAAAGATCTTTTGAAGCTGTTTACGGCCATTTCATATCGCCCCTTAAATTAATGTCTACGTGGCTCATACTTGCATTTACCATTCCTTTATTGGTGGCAGTTAGGCAACGCTTAAGCAGTCTTTCACTTAAAAACATTTGAGTCAATTCCACATTTTTCTTCTCCCTTGAGTTTGCCCTGAACTATCTTGGTTTCCAAATTGAGCTTTGCCGTGATCAATGTATTCCTAAATTCATATTTTCATGTGATCCCCTTCCCCCTAGCACAAAATTTCTATCCTGCCTTTGTTGACCGATTTGTTCAGTTTAATTTCTGAACATTTTAACTTCATTTTAGATCCAATAAATACGTTATCGCTTTACGATGCTTTATTTTAATCTTAAAGGAGGCTCATCTTCACCCCGAGCTGCAGTTGTCGAGTGGCCATAACGGTGATGTGGTCGACGGAATGAAGAAGAGTGGCAGTGTCGTCAATGACGAAGAAAGCAATGGGCAGGACAAGGATGAGTTTTTTGAGATTCAGGTGTATTATATTGCACAAGAGATCATGTTAGACATATCTTAAATATAAGTGTTATTTGAAAAAAAAAACGTTCTTAAAAACGGAATTATTTGACCAAATTTTTAGGTTCGCGAGCCGCACAAAGTGGGGGAGGGCATGTCATCCTTCCTTGTTTATCCTGTGGTGACCAAAACCAACGTGAGCTTCTTCAAAAGCAGCGAGAGTAGTGTGGAGCGTCGTTTCTCAGACTTTCTGAGTCTCCACGCCAGACTGAGCGAAAAATATCTGCAGAATGGACGAATCATCCCTCCTGCACCCGACAAGTCCTTAGTAGGCATGACGAAAGTCAAAATGGACAAGACGAGGACTGAAGAGACAAACAACAACGAGGATTCGGGTGCCAAAGGTGGCTTGCAAGATGAGGTTCGAAATATTTAGTTTATATTCTTTTTCAAGATTTATTAACTCTTATCCCTTATGTCTGAAATCTCATTTAGTTTATTGAGCGCAGACGTGCAGCTCTGGAACGTTTTCTCAATCGCACTGCCTCGCACCCTTCTCTGAGGACTGATCCCGACTTCAGAGACTTCCTGGAGACGCAGAACGGGTTGCCGAGGTAGTTCTAAAATAAGCTTTACTTGCGCTTCTTAAAATACTTTTTGTCATGATCTACGGGTTATTAACAAAATTGCAATTGGACAGGACAATCAACACTTCGACTCTGTCGGGGAAGAATGTGATGCGTTTGTTGGGCAAGGTCAGTGACCGCGTGTCCAACCTCACCGTCAAAATGGAGGAAAACGACGAGTGGTGGGATATCAAAGTTTTCTTTGGTTTGTAAAATTTGTAAACCAGTTATATTAAAATTTGTTCTTATTCTTTTTTAAGGTTCCAAGAGAAGAGCCACGTGTTGGATGAGCTTGAGGCTCAGCTTCGTCGTTTGCACGTCGCAGCCGATCAGATGGCCGAACATCGCCGCCACCTTTCGATCTCGGCAGGCGCTCTCTCCAAGGCGCTGTTGAAGCTCAGCGATTGCGAAAAGGAGAAGAATGAAGCTCTGGCATCGGCTCTGAGCAGACTGGGGTCTGCCGAGGAAAAGTTGGAGAATATACACCAGAAGCAGCACCTCTCCGATCTTTATCTGGTGGCCGAGATCGTGAAGGACCATCTGGCGTTGCTGAGCGCCGTCAGAGACGCCTTCCAGGAGCGCATCAAGGCGTGGCAGCACTGGCAGACGACGACCACGAGTCTGAACAAGAAGCGCGAGCTGAAGGCCAAGGCCGAGCTGATGCAGAGAGCCGACAAGAGCAACCAGCTGCGTCAAGAGATAGCCGAGTTGGAGCAGCAGCAGGAGATGGCTCAGGAGAACTTTGAGCGCATCTCCAGAGTCATCAAGAAGGAGGTGGACGCCTTCGATCTGAGCAGACAGCAAGAGTTCAAGAAGTGTCTAATCACCTACATGAGAGACATGCTCAATGCGCAGGAAGACGTTGCACGCGTCTGGCAAACCTATTTGCAAAGTCTTGGACAATTGGAGTAGCGAGTTCTCTGGTGATGGATGAGCTCCAATTTGCCCTCTTTTTCACCAATCGATCGTTCTGTCTCTTTCCAGCTCGGCGCGTATTTCCATTAATGCCGATTAAAGGCCCAGAGATTGATAGCAGTGTCTCTTCATTTTTTAGGAATGGCGAGCAAAAATGTTGTGTGCTAAGTACTCTCGCCGATTTTAGCCTCCTGTGATACCGTTGTTGCATGATGGATCCTCATTACTTCAAGCAACCAATCAACATTTCTAAATTATCTATGATCTTCTAAAGCCTATTCCCTCTCCAAGTAATTCATTACAAATCTTAAAAGAGAGCCTCTTCCGTCCCTCATCAATCTATCGTTCGTTTTTATTCCTAGTGTCGATCCTCTTCATTTTCAATTTTTCTACTTCTCTTTCCCTCTTGTGGCTGCCAATGCTTCCCAATCGATCTTCCTAAGGGGTGCTGCTGATAGAGTGAGAAGTAAAACACTTGGATAGTATACATAATCAAGCAATGTTCATCTCTCTCGTCGCCATCTGTGTCCTAAATGCGAGACAGGAGCACAAAAAAGCGATTTATCCAAGAAGTTAGGTAGGTTAGTAGAGGACGTTTGTCCCAACAGCAATGTCGAGATTCCGACTCGTTCTCATCCTAGCTCTATTGGCCGCA